>JAAGNO010018072.1:102318-130046 GCA_033439905.1 Ceryle rudis
AAGTGGAATCAAGTGGGGTCAAGACCACTTTATTTACTTCAGACAAATAAGATACACAGTAAAAATTCATAAAGGAAAAATGGCCATTTTTGCACATGAGCTGTCAAAAGGCCTAAGCACGTAAGAAATCATGGAGGCTTCCTTAAAAAAAAAGTGAAGAGAAAAAAAGGCAAGTGTAGCTGTGTGGAAGCTAGGAACATTTTGCAAGGCCTAAGTGTGTTTGTCATTCCAATTATAGGACAGAACTGTGTTCATACTTGTACCGCTTTTCAAAGTGCTCCTGAAGGTTTCCATAACAAGGCTTTTTAAATAAAGGTTTGAAGGATTGCATAGATTCAAAGGCTCAGTGGTCCTCTAATTCCTTTTTGATCTCTGAAATGTATGGATGATCTTTCCCGTGTGCTACTTCCATGATAGCAATTGCCTATGAAAAGAAAAAAATATTCACACAATTGATTCATATATAACACCAGGCTATAAATACTCTCTTTAGAGGTTTGAAACAGCCTGACACCTCTAGCTACTTTTTTGTCCCCTTGCAGTCATAAACCCAGTAGGAAATAAAATGAAATTCAAAACTAAGTAATAAAGGTTTTTACATTCAGAGAATACATCTTTCATCTTAAAGGATCCCAAACCACCTTTCAAAATTATATTCCTGACAAAACTACTTTGAATGCAACCAGCTCCAGGACAGAAAACTGCAAGCTAGGTGGGTAATATTCTGGCAGAGGACTGAACCAGGATCAGACAGAGCTCTGTTCCTACCCATTTATCCTTCAGCTGTCAGACTGACAAGCAGGCCTTGTGCAGAAGTTACGTTAAGACATTTCAGCCTGAATTCTGGAAACCCTCCACCAGTTCCAGGGGCTACCACTGCTTTACAAAGGGAGCGATTGCTCAGACATCCACTAAGTCAGAGGTGCAGTCTTGCAGATGCAGCCAGATGCAGCTGTGCCTGACTCCCTGCTGTTTCACCGACTGCTCGCTCTGGTTCTAAGAGTGAAGGTTTTGGACAGCCAAACCCCCTGACTTGCACTTTCCTGCTGCTATCCACACGGCACTGCGGAGTGGGTGGAGCAGCAAGATTTCTGCTTGAGAAAAGGAGAGCGGTGGCCCCAAAGAGACTAATAAAAGGCAGCAGGAGAAAGGACTGAAAGAAGCACGTTTGGAATTTAAAGACAACAGTGCTAAGATAAAGCACAGAACTGCAGCATCCCAGCCCTCAGAGGCTTTAGTCATTTTCTCCTTGGGAAACTTTTATGGCCTTATGCTCTTGTATTTGTTAAGTCTATACAAGAAGAGCCTTTGGTTCCACCTCAGCAGCGGTGAGAAATAACTCTGTTCCCCCTCCTACCCAAAAGAAGAAAGGACGGGGGCCTTCTTGATTAGCTGCTTCCAAACCTGACAGAGAACAATGGTTTTGTTTTTCCATTAAATCCCAAACATGAGGGGCTGAGATAACTCTGGGCAGTTCCTGTAGGCAGCTTTTGGAAGTGAGTCATTAGAAAATGTTTGTGTTAGGAAGCTAACTATGCCAACTACTCTACCTACAGCTCCCAACCCCCCATCCCTTGTTCCTGCTGGCAGAAATCCCAGTTTTAGTCAAAGCTTTAACACCACAGTGAAAGAAAACCTATGCTAATTTTAAGCTAGGTAACAGTTAAATTTTAGAGCATATATTCTTGTAGTATCTTTCACCATGGCTGGACATCTGTTATTGCTGGCTAAAAACCTGCCAGCATCTAAAAAGGGGGGAAAAAAATGGTGATATTCCACACCAAATCATTATATGCTACAATAGTCAGTGATGCTTAAGAAACTAAAATAAAATTCTGTCCAACTATAGAAGAAAGTCAAGAAACAAGTCAAGTACAGACTAATTAAAACACAGAATAAAAACCTAAAGAATAAGGAACAAACAAGTATAAAAGGGTGAAGAAAAATGTAAAACCAAATGCTGTATTTGCAATTTCAGCATTACCAGATGCACTGAATTCCCTTCAGCTATTTAAAAACCAATTGGTTCCAGAACAAATAACCACCAAAAGCATGCCTAGTTTAACTTGGATATAGAAATCACAGACTTCAATGAAACACTATGTGCTTTTTATAAGGGCCAAGCATTTTTTCTCTCCTTACCTAGCAAGTAAGGATAAGCTGGAGTTCTACTTCATTTACAGCTAGCTCGGTGAAGAACGTATCACAAATGTTTAAGCATAATGCTCACTCCAGCTGCTGCAGTGGAAGTCCACCGTGAAAAAGTGAGACCCCTTGTACGCAAGAACAGACCTAATGCTGCGTCTTTGGAAAAATCAAAACTGAGCCAAAAATCCAGTAACCAAATGTATTAATACATGGTGCACTTCCTACCACGCCAGGCTTACTGACAGGGAAGCACATAGCATTTCAGTGATCCTGTGCCTGAACTGGTATTACTAATGAAGAAACCAGGAAATAAATACCCTCTTCAGGGCTTTAACTCCAGCCGTTCTGTTCTCCAGTGCCATATACAATCTCCCTAACTTCAGCCACATGGAGGCAACATTCAGTGAGTAGGAGGGATAATGTTTACTGCAAGAGAGAAAGAAATTCAGCTTTATCAAACCTGGCAGTCTCATAGCATTTTCCCGGCCTCTGTCCCCCCTCTCAGGGGGCAAGAAGCTGTGTCTCGTTACCCCTGCCCATTCACCGCTCATCCCCTCTGCCACGATTGCCAAGACTCAGTGCCAATTGTGTCTGGGATGGGGACGCCTGTCAATTGGGAATTGATCTGAAACTACCATATGCCTCTGAACAGCTGTCAGATGGCAATGACTTTCTGCCACTAGTTTTAATCTAGCCAGCTACAGAAAGAGGCTGCATTGTTATGAGTTTTTGGAGCCACCAAACTTCGGCAGAGTAACTCTCCCTATTCCACAATAGCTGGTCTTTAATGGAAAGCGAGGGGCCCTCAGAAGCACGTACAGCACACATGCCATTCTGTGCTCACGCACACTGAGCTAGCAGAGTTCAGTTCAGCAGAGATGACCTGGAATGCCAGGCTCTGAGCCAGAGGAGCTGGGCAAGTCCCAGGGAAGATAAATAGTACTGAGCCCCCAGGGGGGTAGTGTTGGCTCCTTCTTTGTATCGCTGCTCTCTGCCAAGTGATCTGTGACTTTACATTGGCACCTGCTCCAAAGGGAGAGCTTTACTTGCACTCCCCCCAGCTGGCAAGAAAGTCACATCTCAAGATGAGAATTTGCTTGGGAGACACACGGGAGGATCAGATACAGTACATAAGTGGCAGGCTCTAATGAACAAGATTACTACTGTAAAAACACAGAAAAATCCATCAGGAGTATTAATTTTTTTCCTGCAAAGGCTGCGTGCTGTCTTCCCCCACACAGGCCTTCAGCCTCCACATTCTCCCACGCCTCCAGCTCTACTGGAGATCGGGACATCAGGGCACCCGCAGCCTCCGAGCACAGGAGCTGAGCTTGGCTCCAGCTCCCTCTGCTGCTCAGCCCCAGCTCCGGGACAGGGCTCTGCTCTCCTGCAACCATGACCACTGTGCTCCTGCAGAGAGAAAGGACTGCGAGAGGGCTGGAGGCAGAAAGTAACAGTGAACTTTGCCTCTGTTACCTTATACTAAATACTGACTGCAGTTGCAATTCGAAGCTCTGCTTTAGTAAAGTATTAGGATAGTAAGAAATAACAGTATATATCTAACTAAACAGAACTAGCATAGTACCCAGGGAGGTCCAAACTTATTTTGAGAGCTCAAAGCAAGGACTTCAGAGTCATCTTCTGTTACTTATTGCAGACCAATTTTTGATAGTAACAAAATTTGTCCCAGCATTTAAACGTGCCTTTTCAAGTAGTGATGTCATGGGGAGTGTGGTTATACAGTATGTACTGAGAGAAGTGATCTTTGAGCAAACTTGTCTTAATTATTCAAATTACAGAATTATAGCACTATAAAAACAGAGCCTGATATTTACCTGTATGGTCTGATAATTTTTTGCCCATAACGCAGTGCACCTTCCCAGTCCTGCACATAGAGACAGACACCCATGGCCTGGTACATCATATGTAACATATAAATGTTACTGTCTTCGAACACTGCACCCATCTTGTCCAGGCTGAGTTCGCAGATCTCCAGTAATTCACTAGGAGGTATGAAGAAGTCAAGGAACCCAATAAACAAGACAGCCTCTCATTAAACAAGTACCTGGTAATGTCAAAGAAGCAGCAACTTAAAACATTCAGAATGGTTCTGAGAAGTCCTCTTTCCTCTAAGATAGCAATAAAGCATCTATGCTACAACCCCAGAGCTACTCTGAGAGGTATTTTATACTCAAAGGTATTCTGCTTATGAGATTATTCCCCTTTCTCCTCTTCTACAAAGCTAGCTTTCAGATTTAGAAAGCAACAACAAAAAGGCAGCTTTCCCAAAGCACTACCGCACCAGCCATGTGTCAGAAGGGGGGGTGAAATTCTCCATGCAGTAAGTACTGAATCAGGCATGAGATAGCCTGGTTTGCTTCTGGCCCAATGAATCTTGCATTTTGGTCTACAGCACACCACCCTTAGAGCAGGTAGGCTCATGACCATCTCAGCAACAGCTGCAGCCTCTTTGCAATCTCTCAAAATGGGCCAATATTACAGCAGACTGACGCAAGCACACCCCTCTGCACACTCTGGCCTCTGGCTTGTTGTGCGGAGACAGCCCATATGCTGCACTCTTAGAAACCAAGCGCTGCACGTAAGGAACAGACACAGGGTCTCACAATCCCACAACACCTGCAATATTTAACTGCCCCTTGTCTCCAGGGACAACTCTTCAGACACAGAGAGGACAGAGGCAAGTTTAACTTCTAATGATCATAGTATTTCTCCTGCATGTGTTTCTGAAGCGATCCAGCAGGTAAAGCTTTTTAGGTCACACACCAAGCCAGTGGAGTCAGGGTGAGACAAAGGATATATTTGTAGTGTTTGGCTCGCCTGAATTCCTCAATCACGTTCCTGGCATATTTGATCATGTCCCGTACTGTCTCCGCTGATGGAGGATCATTCAGCTTGCGGATTTCTAGTTTCTCTTTATCCTGAAGGAAACACAATGGACATTGTAAATGCACGTTCCAAGCCCTGCAAATAAAGGTGCACCTGCTACACAAAATTACTCTAATAAAAAGACACAGATGGGAACTTAAGCTCTTCAGAAAAATGTAAAAACAAAGACAGAATGTGCACCTGCAATTTTTCTCTAAAGCCTTGGCTGGGAATCCTAGAATCCTCTGCGCCTTCCAGTTCACCTGCCATTCTCTACTTCCACGAAGTCTCTTTCTTTTGAAAGATCCAAGAGCTTTTCGATTTTGTGATGAAAGCAGTTTTACATAGGAAATTTCACTGCTTCCAAGAGATTAGGGATTAAAACAAATTTAGTTTTAAGGCTAAAAAAGCCCAAATACCTTAGGCCTATGACCAGTGACAGTTCAGTGGAAAATGAGGAGATATCAAATACAGAAAAGGATCCTTCATATCTACAGACAAAACACATTTCCACTTACTATTTCTGCTGGACAGCTCCACTTAGTCTTATCTTTCTATCTAACTGACTACTTCTTGAAGAGTCAGTTGCAAACTGGAGCCTCATGTCTGCCTTTGCCCTTTGAAGGGCACCAGGTAATGTCTGATGAACATAAAATCTGGCCTGCACACCGCAAGAGGCTGTGATCCAGGACTACCCTGTCCATAAGAAGACATAACACCGTTTCAGGAAAGACAGTCTAATAGATTCTGCTGGGTCTCCAAACCATTCAGCAATGTCATACAGTGTCACCTAGAATTGACTGGGATGTTCCAACTGGGAACTGCAGCAGAACAAGATCCCAGAAATGCCCCAAGCAAGATTTACTCCCTGGGAATTGGTAGAAAACATGCAGTTACAAAAAACTGAGCTCTGAGCTAAATTCTTTTGGCCAAATAGACACCATACAATTATCTTCATTTAACAAAGTTTTCATCTTTGCTTTGTAGCTCAACTTTAAAATAGGCCTCTACCATGAAATTTCCTGATGTGTCATGATTACAGTGGAAAGAATGAGTATCAGAAAGTCTTCTGGACAGAAAAACAAATACCCCCCTCCCCCCGCATTATCCTACTTTCCAAAATGTAGTTAAACCAAATAGCATAGTACATCTAAGGACCTGGGTAGGTACCTCAACAGTCAGCAGCACATTTCATACCAATTTTCTTACCTTTTCTTTTGTAATGCACTCCCTGCAATCACAAGTAAAGAAATATGAGTCTCTTAACCGATCATTTCTGTCTTCTGTGGGATACAACAGGTCAATATAGCTGGTAAAAACCTATATGGTAAAAAAACAGCAGTCAGCAAAAAGCAGCGCAACTGTACTTATTTATTACTGCTAGTTCTGGTACATGGGGTATGATGACTACATATTCATGCAACTCGTGGATCCCTGCAGCCACATCACCTGCCACATTCCAAGCCCCTCAGCAGCACCAGGAGTTGCCATTTGTGAATGCAATCTGACAGAGAAGTGTTTCCTTTCCTATTCATTACAGAATTTCCCTCAAACATTACCCTGGCTTAAACCCAGGACAGCAAGATTCAGGTGTGGATAAGGAAACTGTCACAGCATAAATCTCAGGCTCTTGTCAGACTACAAAGAGATGCTTACTTTTTAGAAGTAAAATAACGATTTCTGGTATCCAGCATAGGATAAATTACAGTGGCCTGGTTTTTTGAAAGCTGGAATCTCAAGTTTTTCGTTCTGAAAACCTACAAAAATTGGGGCAACAGCAGTCACTAGCAGCTTTAGAAACTTAGGACAAGACCTTTAGATCTCTGAAAAGAAGAGAGGCCCAGTGCTCCAGTTCTAGAAGAATGAATATCAGATTTACTTTAGCAGCAATATTTTAAAGCAAAGAAAACCTGCTTTTGAACATTTTAAAGGCCGTTCACATAGACTATTCTTAAGTTTTCCTCTACTTCAATGGTCTTCAGAAAAGAACCCCTGCAACTAGCTTTAATGTTCTGTTTTGAAAATGAGATCTTCCCCAAGAAACATGTCATACGCACAGCACAGTTGATCATTTTGCAGACCAAAGAACAGCTTTAGTTCTATTTCCTCATGTATAGTTATTTGAAATGTTTTGCTCAGCCTTTATGCTTAAGGTTTCTTTACTCTTTAAAGTAAAATACACATGTAATTTTATACAGTACATGTTCTTCTTACCTCTATGTGATCTCACACTTTTACTCGCACTCCTCTCCTCCCTCCCCTATTTTCAAAGCATGCGAAATGCAGGAACCACATTTCCAGCTAAAACTTTTAAAATGTGGCAGTGCAATGGCTACATGAAACCTGAAGATGGAGACACAGGCCGTGACACTGCACAGAGCCCAAGCAAAACCACCAGCTCACGCGTATAAAATTCTTGAGTGTCAGAAAAGCAAATGTGCAAAAGCCATGTGGTCCTGGAGAACCGATGCAGCTTCTAAGACACAACTCAGTCAAAAGGAGATGCCAAGCAAGGTAAATTATCCACATCTCTACCTCTCACTGTAAGCCCTCCCCAAAAATGCTGAACATGTCCAGGATTCCACAGTAAAATTCCGAAACCAGGATCAGTCCTTGTCCATTACCACAATGCCTTTGCAGTGACTGCCAACATCACAGACAAATCATCATTAGTAAACAGCATAAAAAGAAGTTGCTCACCCGAGTCATTCACCCTTGGCTTCAGCAACTAAATTAGCTTTGTTCACAATGGTGAACAGCTATAATCTGCAAAAATAACTTCTCTCCCCTTCATCTCACACTTCAGAAAGCAGGAGTTATCAAATCTGAACTTATTTTGACAAGAATTAACCTTGCCTGCTAAATTAACATTAACAATCAAACCTTTGAGACTCAATGCAAACTCCATCCTCGGAGAGAACGTTCTGTATTTTCAACTGCTGCAGATATTTGAACATCCTCCTTAACTCTGTTTAACAACTTTTTTTTTTTTTTTTTTTTTAAAGCAAAAAGCAAGCTCTGCTGCTGAAGACTCCCTGCCAAGTTCATTATTTGATTGCAAAAGTTTCAAGGTAAACGCAGAGCCTTACTCAACTTGATGGAATTTTATCCATCACTGTTCAGCTTCACTCCACCTAGAAACACACTTTTGTTCTTTTGTGACTTCCCAGCAAACGCCACTGAGGCAATAACACCGAGTCCCATGTTTTGTGCATGTTCTGTCCAAACAGAAGCCAGAGGACTTATCTATACCCGTTTACCTTGTTTATTCTGGCTTCAATTTCAATACATTACTATTATACTGGGAACAATTATAGCAGTAATAATTTGCTTTGATCTTGGAATTTCAAAGCACCAGCCAAACATCAGTAAACTCAGCCTCATTTTACAGATGGGTAAACCGAAACAGAAGCTGGCAGGTAACGCAGTGACTGCTGCAGGTACCCTGCCCTTGTTTCAGCACAAAGTAGGATACTGCCTCCGAGAATAACCTCAGTCCTCCAGAGCCACCCCACCTTTTCCAAAGCCACATCTTGCACTTCTCCGAGAAACAAGAAATCCTTCCTCTCTATTATTAAACTGTCAGCTAACTGAAATGAATCCTGAAAAGCAAAATGGATCCTACTTGTAGAAAGCATAGGGTGCTACACAGAGAGCACATTCAAACACAGTGTAGTTACCTCTTCTCCGGGCTCAATCTCTTTAACAGCTCTGACTTCAGCCAAGGTCCCCTTGTAAGTTACAATGACATTTGGGCAACAGCTATGGTTCATCAATGCGACACTGTAAAAGTAGAAGAGTAAATTTCCCCACCACCGGCAAAAGCAACAGGAAAGAAGTTAGGCACCACTCCACAAAACAAGTCTGAAAAATTGAGTCAGTCTCTGTAAACTGTTTTTATTCTGAGGCTTAACATGAAGGTAACCTTGGGAAAATCTGTTGTACTGTTATTTATTCTAATGATATGGAGAATGGCTGTGATAATGAATCATTACAATTTTTAAATCCTATTAGTGCAGGACAAAGCAAGTTACTATTTTCCCATTCTTAAAGTGTTATGGGACAGCTGATGGGTGTTCACACAGCTTAACTATCAACATCCTATTTAGGTAGATATGACAGACAGATTATTTTCTTCAGAGAAGAAAGAAAAACACATTTAACCTAAAGGAAACAAGCAAATGCAGGAAAACAGAAGTCATTTGCTGCATCACAACTTAAGATGGTCATTAACATTTTAGCTGGCTTCTGTGCAAAGGAAACAGCCTCCATGTTTGAAGCGAAGGGGAGAGATCTGCCAGTTATACAAACATGACTTACACAAAAACGTGGACTGCTAGAGAAAAGTACTCCCCCTTACCACCAAGCTTGGAGAAAGTAAAACCTGTTGCTTGTTCAAGATTGAATGTACAATTTTAATTCTTCTCTTCCAACCTAGCAAAATACTCATTTGTCTCCCCAGTCTTTTTAGCTCACAGGTATAACTATTAAGTAAGAAAGATCTGGCTCCTGCATGCTGAGCATTTACAAAGGATGGTGGTGGACACATTTCTAGAACATGCTGCTTTAATGCTTTCCTCTCCCCACCATGACTCTGATCCTGGGCATTTTAAGGCTTTAATTTCCAATCTGTAATTGGAAGGCCTTCTGATTTCCAATCCAGATCAGGAATATGGACTTCAGACAGACCTGCCTGAAGGGGAAATTGTGAAGCAAGGACTATCTACTAGTGCCTGTATGCAGCACTCAGCAAAATCAGGTCCTGTTTTAATTGGACACCTCAAAGTTTCAGATTACTTTGACATAGACAAGCTACCAGTAACCTCTGCCTCAGAAGGAAGTCAATCTAAGCAGACAGTTATAATACTCTCAGAACAGGGTTTGAAAAGAACAGGGGCAGAAAATACCCTCCTTTGCTACAACATTAAGTGGGAAGTACAGATTTAAATGTAAGAAACATTCCTCAGACTTAGAGACCTGTGCTCCCTCATCCACAAACTGCAGTTACCACTTAACATCTGCAGTTTATTTAAAAAGCTAGGAAGCTTATATGTATTTTTTTCCACTGTCTTAGCAACATAAAGCACTGCAGTTTTAAAACATGAGGATGCTGAAAGAAGTTATGAAAGGGATTCACTGTTTGCCAAGGAACAAAGGTAGAAGGGATGTTCTTCAGAGAATACCAGGTGAAGGATTATACCCAGCCAAAACAGAAAGTTGTGAATAGAACAAGTCACCTGCAATCCTTTTCACTCAGCTTTGATCATTATGTGATGTCCCTGCCCAGAACCTGCCAGCCAAGTGTTTCCTAACAATTTGCATATAGTTCACAATCTAAGCTTCCAACTACAAGTGCAATTTTACCAATCCTACCAGATTTTTACGAAAATCTGCTGCAGATGATTGGCCACATATTGTTAGCTAATTAAAGATATTTAAAACAAGACAAATTAAGTGTTTAATTAAATTTGTCAGTAGACGTCTACTTCCATACAATCTTCTAAACCTTTGTTTGTCTTTAAATAAGTTAATTTTATTTTTAAAAATATTAAAATCAACCTACTCAGGAAATATGGCTGATCCCAAATGAGAGAGTTCTTCATCTTCAATTGTGAAGCCATTACAGTTTACCTAGGGAAAAAGAAAGAGAGACCACATCAGCTTCTGGTCAGCTAAGTAATCCCCTCTCACATGTCACATTGTCATACTTCAAAGTCAACTGAGGTAATTTGCTTACAATTTTCTTTCCACCTCATCAGTACTCACAGGAAGCTACAGGACACCTCAAAAAGTGAAGCAAGGATGAAGTCCCTATCCAAAGGAATGTGCAAGACACTAAAGAACTAACAGTCCAACACATTCACCTGCTCAGGACACATCTACTGGATTGCTCCTTGGAAGGTCAAACAAGAGAAACAGGGCTTGGAAAGAGCGCTAGAAAGTGTCAGACAAAGCAAGACCATTGCAAACATGAAGCAAAGCCTGACACTGAAGGGCAAAGAGCCTTAATTTGGCCATGACAAGCAAAGGGACAAAGCAGAACTATGCACGCCAGGAGCAACATGGGGATGAACAGCAGCAAGCTTAGCCGGGCTGGGGCAGTACAGAGCTTTCATGAAGGATATGGTACAGAGACCTGCCACAATGACATCTGTCATCAAGGGCTGCACATACCTAGCTGTAGCTAAAGCACACATAAAGAACAAAGGCAGTGAGAAAGACTTGAACTTAATAAGGATGTAGAATAGGAGGGGACAGATTATGAGAGGAACTGTACCCTTAATTTAAGCTGACACAGGATCAAAAGAGCTTGCTCACAAATCTTTCTTAGACAATAGATTCCGGCAGGTTTTAAAACTTTCTCCCTCTTTCTCACTTAACTCAAGGGAATCTTACAGGAGTTTCAGCTTTGTTTCATATGGTTTGTGTGACTTTAAGTGACCAAAATGCACCTCAGCAAGTACTTTATTCTGCTTTCACTGTGAGTCACATACATGCCAACACAAAGAGAACCCTCTGCACATTTAACAACATCTCTCCCTACAATCATCAAAATGTTCACAGAAGCACCAGTAAAGCACTAAAACAACTATCATCCATGTGGCCAAGTCCAGCTGAAGCTACAACGGGCACGATGTCAATCAAGTACTGTGAAAGTATTTGTTCTGGAAGGGTAAGTGTTGACAGCAAACACTACCAACAATGACGTGCCCCACAAGCTGGAATGCATCTCAAATTGGATTTCAGAAACACACAAATACTTCCCAAAGCCACACCTCAGGTATGACCTATTTAGGATGAGTTCACAATTAAAGAAAGCAGCCTGTTCCTCTGATTCACTCACCAGTACCTTTGTTTGATTTTTATCCTGCTATTTTTAGCAAGGTAGCATCCAAAGGCTCCCTTGTCTCTCAAGATGAGCCTGCCTACTGCGCTAGCCAATATATGAGCATACCTGAACCAAAACCAAAATGTAATTGCTGAATACAATGACAATACAAAGGAAAGATTACATCAACAGCAAGTAAGAACATAAGGCTACAAAGGCTGACTTGAAGAACAGCTTGATGGTTCTGAATCACTGGGAAATATTTAAAAATATGTACCGAGTCATCATCTCCCCTCCAATAAGCCAGAGACAACCCATTTCTGGAATGCATCATACCAGAAATGACATAGGAGGACAAATTAGAAGGGGTAAGATACCTCTGGCTTCACCAGATGAATGCATGACTGAAAAAAGGCAATGTGGAGAGAGTAAAGGGACGACAGCGGAAAAAAGTAGAGCTCAAAGTTGTTCCAAATTTTAGAAAGGAGAACGTGCAAAGGGAGGCACAAGAGCATGAAAAATCTTCAAGGAAAAGGATGAGATGCTGGAACCTGAGAAACTGTTTAAAGAGTATGAGAAGGTGCGACTGAGGAAGAAGAGTGCTGGTCTCTAGAGCTGTGTTCCACAGAGCAAAAGAGAGCAAAACGATACCAACAGCAGGGAAGGAGAGCAGTGAAAGGCAAGGATGGTTTGGACCAAAAAAAAAAAAAAAAAAAATCTTTGCTCCACTCAAAAAGACCAATTACACCTGTGTTGAGTAAGAAAAAACATCAAAGCCCATAAAAAGGAGTGAGCAAGGCATCAGACATATCCAAGTCCCAAACAACTGCCCTGAGCCAGAGGGAGAAAGAATGCTGAACGGATGACCAAAGTAGATAAGGCCAGAGAAAGTGTAAAAGCAAAACAAAGGAGCAACAGCATATCCATACTATTAGTTTTAGGTCAAGTTAACTAATTATTGGGAAACATGTTTCTACATACCAAGCACAGACATGACTCCCCTTCTTCTAGAAAGATTTATGCTGGGGCAAAAACCTCAGAAGGCTGTGTCCTGTAAAACACTTGAGGAGCACCCAGATGACCTTTGGAGATTTCAGTTCAAAAAAATTGCAACGTCCACAGAGGCAGATAGTTGCTTGATGATCAGGATGAGCCTAAGGTGACACCTTAGGGTGACATTAGATATCTACAGAGAAGGCTGGATGGAACATCAGATCTGGGAGTCAGCACTTCACGGAAGTCATAGTACCATGATCTGGTGGAGTTGGTCAAGAACAGGATATGAAGTCATGATAGCCAAAATAACACAATCTTTGGGGATTCCAGCTACATTCTAACAAAAATATTCCACAGGAAATTGGCTGTACTGACATCTTTATCAAATATAAATTGTAAAGTCTTCAAAACAGAAAACTGTATCATTAGAAACAACATAATGAATGACAAGCAGATGCTAAACATGCTAAAGAATAGTTCCGCTACAGAATAGAAGTGCCTCTGTATTAAGGATATAGTAACTATGCCTCCTTGTTGGTAGATGCCCAGTTCTACCAACCAGGGTATTCCCATTTCAGTCTTCATCACAGCAGATAACATTTGCCCCCATCTCAAAAAAAAAAAAAAAAAAAAAAAAAAAGAGACCAACACCAAACAAAAACCAAACAATAAACTTTTTACTCAGACATTTAAAGCCAGCTTATTTTGAAGTATAGGAGGAAAAAGAAGAAAATGGATTTTTCCTATTCCACTGGTGTGTTATTCCATCCACTACAATACATTCAATTCAGACAAGTATGAAAAGCAGGTGAGAAAGAAGAGGTGACACATTTCAGACGTTATCTAACAAGACGTCCTGCCTTTCCTTCATCTCTCCAGATGACCAAACTACCTGACTGCATTTAAAAGCCACACACCAGATCAAAGTTTCACACCGCTCTTTCTACTTCTCTGAAGTTTACTCCCTGTGAAGGTGAAACACAATGATGACCTGACCAGCAAGGATTTCCACAAGTTTGAAGCCTGAATGATGGATTTTGCCTCTGCAGGGTCTCCGACCAGCAGCCTTCCACATAAGTCCAATAACAGCTGCACTATGCTCAGCCCATAAGAAGCCTAACTTTGACAGAGTTTAATACAGGTTGTTTCCCCTTTTCTTCAGTGTTTGAGAAGCACCTCATAGAATGTCTGCAGACAAGAGTCTCTCCCCTCACTAATGAAATCGGGCACTTCCAGCCACTTCTGTTCAACGAAGCAGATCTCCTCCATCAAGCACACTCAGATCTCCCTATAAATAAGCAAAGAGCTACCATCTCCATTGCTGTTAACATTTTTCCCCTTTCACAAAGGCCAAACTCCTATAGCACCATCCACCTAAGCAGGCTGCATTATAGCCAACTTACTTGTGCAAAGAGAACTACAAGGGCAGCATTGTCAGGGTACTCCAAGTGCTTTGAGTAAAAGTGATGAAGAGCAGCAATGTCGTTCTGAATCAGCTCTCTCTTTTCATTGTCTAGTTTGTCAAGGTCTGTGGACAAAGAATACATTCCATTTCAGTAACAGGAACACTCCCCCATGAACTGCAGCTAGACTTAGAACAGGCCCAGACTTAAAAGAGAAATCCCTCAAGGAACAGCTATTTGGAAATACTGTAAGAAGTGTCTGTTCCTCCATAACATTAACGCTCCTGCCAAAGCCACATGTGCACTACAGGAACATGCAAGATTACAAAGCATTTTCTAACACCTTTACATTAGCAGGTAATTGGACATAAATTTCCCTTTCTTGGGAGAAGGGTTACAGCATTTAGAATGCATCTGTTAACCCTAGCAGGCAGGCCAAACTGCCCTGGCCCTCTAGAAACATATCAACTATGAGTAGCTATCCTCAGCTGCCTAACACAGCATTATGAGCTACCTGGTCACATCTACTGTGGTTGAAGTCACACTCAACTTCACACTTCTTAAAAGCATACATTACATCATGAAGCTCTCTCATATAGACCTAATCTTTATAAGTACAAACAGCCCAGACTTCTGCTAAGGAAGGTTACCTATCCCTCACTTTAAAAGACCTCTTCTTTCCCAGCAGAGAGAGACCCTATTTGTGGCCACATCTGACAGGGTCCTCACAAATGTTGACACCACCACTGGGGCTAATTGTCAAGGGCTCCCTTTGAAGAAAGAGAAGGATAACACGAGGTTGCCTAGGAATGCTATCCACCTGACCTATTGAAAGCACCTGCTTCAGGAGGTAACAGTGCCTGACAATACCCACATCTCCACGGGCTGGGGCTGACCAACAACAGAGGTGTGTTTAACCTGCAGGTATCTGAGGATAATAGAAGACAGCAGGAATATCAGTGGTAATGTCCTGGCACACCTGCCAGGTGTATTCTCTTATATGTTTGTTCAGAGATTTACCCTCAGGCCAATGACAGGTTCCAGCCAAAGCTGTGGCCACTGAACCTTTCCTGCCCGGTCCATGCAGAGCAAGGCAGATAATTGACCACATACTCCTTATCCCTTCTCTCTCCTCGAGGGCAGAGCATCAGAAAGTTTTTTCCTAATCCTCTCTCTCACAGTGGCAGTGTCACCATCTCACTCTTGCTCTAAGAGAGACAGCAACTCATCACTTTCCAACACGAAATAACAGTGGAGAGAAAATACATTCAGGAAGAGAAAAGGCTGCAAGACAGTGGAAAAAGGGGGAAATTACTTGTAAAAGCAGATGAGAATGACAAGAGAGTCACAAAAAATACTGAGGAAAATAAAATGAGACATTTGATGAGAAGTAAAATCAAATCAGAACTAAGAAATTTTGAGCTTCCAGCTGACAGCCAGGTGCCTTTTTCTCTCCTGTGCAGGATGTTGCAAAGCATAATGCAACTGCTGAACATGGCAAAGGTGTGCTAAGAGATGAGGAGAGTCAACAAGGCAGAAGGAACGGGAGGAACAGGGGTTCTTACAAAACCAGAACTAAAACAAGGGCTCCTAGAGGAAAAGAGGGACATTGCAAGTGAAAACACATTTCAGCCTTTTAGCTCCTGAATTAATAACTGACAGAAGACAAGCTGCAATGCAGAAGAACATAAATTCCTTCAGCACTTACCCATCCTCCTCAACCTTAATCCTCCTAACCTACCTGTAAAAATTATCCTTGCCTTAGGCAAAGTCAAATGTTGGCATTTTTCCTCCTTGTTTTCCCAGTTGTCCCAACAGCTGGGACAGGAGCTTTTGCTCAGGAAGCAAATAAGACTGTAACCTTGTTGTGCATGGTGACTCTGCTACAAGTCCTAGCAATGAATGCATTTATTCCGCATTTTATGAAGGGGTTTGGAACCATCAGTGTGAGAAATGTGAATGTACAAACCGATTGCCTCCTTGTATATTAACCCCAGCACCAAGAGAGAGAAACAACAGACCAGTAAAAAATATGCCAGGATGGTTCCTTGTCCCCTAGCTGCTCAACTTCTAATTCTGCCTCACCAGACATAAACAGTAGCCTTCTAGTTAAAAGCAAGCCATTGCCTCATCTTCTTCCTTGGATTATTTTGGAGCATTTAGGACATGGAATTTCAACACAATGATACATAACATGTCAGATTTGACTGGCAGTGACAGATACTGAAGCACAGTCCAGAGGGTTCTGCAATTAGCCCCTTAGTCACTGTCACCATCAACCAACTGCACTGGCTCTGATTTTATACCTCCTGGTAACAAATACCAGCTATTTTAATTTTACAACATTACAATTCTCAAAAGACACCAGAGTATCAGAAAAGCCATGAGATGGCTGTATGCTACATAATTAATTCTGTCTAGGTTTTCACCCTTGTTTCACAGCCCCCACAAACAACCAAGAAAAAAAAAAGAAAGAAATAAGAGCACTGCATTTTCAAAAAATGGGGAACAATTCTCTTTGTTTACTCCCTTTCTCCAACAGGAGTGGGATGCTCTGGAAGGTTTTGATGGAGTGGGGCCAGGGGGAAGCAAATCATGAATATGGATAATTGCCTCTGTTTACCTGCAAGCCTTTTTTACCTACGTGATTCAAACTCTTTTACAGCAAGCAGCTTCTCCGACCGTGTTCTTTCAGGGTGAGTTTTCTAGCAGTAAAGGGAAAAAAACAAGAAAATATTTTAATGTTTTAAGTTAGAGGTCTTATCTACTAGTTCGTAAGCTGGGAACTACCTGCAAAACAAACCCAAATCCACACTGTATGGAATTTATAGAATTTGGTGAACACCAATGAGTTAAATTGACTGCCCTTAGTAAAGACACAGAAATATTCTCTCCGCACAAAATTAGGCAGCCAAAGATTAACTCCTATCAAATTTATATACATAAACTGAACAGTATTTTAAATATGTCATTTGCTTTGTTCTAGACACCCAGAAAGCTGCTAACAATAGCAAGCAGGCAGGAGACAGGCTTTGCTTTGAGGAAAGTGAATAAACTGACTGTTGACAGAGTTCAAAAGCAATGCTCCATTGTTGGCCTAAGGCCACTTCTTTGTAATCTTGGCCATTAAATATGGCTTTGCAGGTGGCCCAGCAGCTGAGGTTCAGGGACTATGGTTTGCATATTTAGCTTTTACATGACATGTAGGGTTCTCCCCCCTCCCTGGAAGCAATAAAAGCACAAATTTATTCCAATGACTTTTTGTCATTAAACATTCGATTTTGTTTGCGGATCACCACTAACCCACACTTTAATTAAGTCACACACACATACATTCAAACACACGCATCTATACACACAGCAAGTATGCAGCCACCTTCCCAGCAGGCCACCAAAATCCTCACTACATACAGCATCCAGGTTGCCCTTGTCACATAAGCAGACCTCAATCACACAAATATGCTTCAAAGAGGATTTGTTTTTGTGGCGAGTTTAGAGCTCTACAAAGATACACAGAATAATAACCTTGAAACTCATGAAACCCATCCTCTTCCCTTTAAGCATGTGTGTCCTCGGTATTCACATAGTTAGGGAATGCTGAAATGGAGGTTGGCATTGCCATTTTATTTCTTTTCTAATAATATTCTTTTTCTCCAAAGACCAAGGGCCTGACGTTTCTCTCTCAATCTGTTTTTCACCGGTTAACTCTGGTAAACATTTTTACTGGAATACCTCAGAGGTGTTCTTGACTCACAAATGTACTAGGAGTTATATACTACAAAATGCTACACATACAGCTGAAAAATAGTACTACAGGCAACTGCTTCATGAAGACATCAGTGCCTTCAGCCAGATAATGCCAGAAGCATTCCTGAGTTTAACCACATGCACCAAGTCTCATTCTTCTTCCCCTAAAGCAGTGTGGCCTGGGTGCTAGCCCACATATGTAACAAAGAGCTCCAATCTACCAGAACGAAGGTCTCACTACCATACACATTGTGAAACCATCAGTAAACTTTTGCAGACTGTTCAACAGTACCTTGGTCATAACTTATAGCTACACAGCTTAAACCCTCACTAGCCTTTTGCCAGCTTTCCCTGAAAGTCTCCAGCTGGACTCCAGTGACCCTGCTGCTGCTGCTGCAGCACTCTGATGGTCAGTTCATTACACAGGAAGCTCATATGTATGTGCTTTGCAGGGACGGTTACTGTTGGTCAATTTTAATTTTCCTGCCTTCCCTGGCACCCAGAGTAGGAACATACATCCCAAGTCTAGCCTCCTGCTCACCTGTTTGGCAAGGACCCTCGCTGTTAGCCTCACTGTCTCCGAGGGATTCCAGTTCTGCCCAAAAGCACACATGGCAGAACATTCCAGCTTGTGCATTGGCCAGTCTTCCTTCTGAAAAGGTAGAAAAATACTTTAAAAAACAGAAGCCATGAAGATAAAGTGATGAAAAAGAGGATGCAGCAAGTCCTGCCAGATCCTAGAGGTCATGTGAAATGTGTTTCCTTTGAAAAAATAAGATGACGCTCACTAAACCTGAACAAAAGCTTGAGTCACATTTAAGGGGTACAGCTATCCTGCTTTTTTCAAACAAATTTGCAAGGGATGAGTTAAGGTCAGAACATCTTCATTTATTCAATGGAAAAAAAGAATTAAATGACGAAGAAGCAAACAGACAACATGATTTATAAATCACCAGTTCTTGTTGTTCAGATCAAACACGAGAGGACAGAGTAGGTCTGAGCTTGATGGCTTTATTGGGTTCATTTCCATTTAATAACTTGGCCCCTCATTAGGAGCTGACCCTCGTGTAATCAGAAGTAATGTGTCTGAAGTCAATGAATTCAAAATCACTGTAAGAATCGGTATATGTAAGGTCAAAACCAGACCGACTGAACAGAATTACCAGATTTGTTCCTTAAATGTTGTAGAATAGGCAATGAAAACACACTAATAAAGACAAACACATTTTAGTTAAGAGCATACAGCATATTCCTAGCTCAACATACAGTAACACTCAGAGTGATAGCACAAGCCATTGGCTTTTGGCACTCTACAGATTTCCTCCAAAGCAACTCAATCTTTCAAAGATGAGCACAGAATCACAGACTAACGCTCCGCACTGGCACACAGAGCTTGGAATGGGCTGCATCAAATTTCATTTTATGTGTTTATTCAAACATGGAAATAGTTCTATATTCAAGCAATGCACAGTTACTTTTTTCTCTCTCTTATGCCAGACACACATTTATTGCACTGTGTTACAACAGACCTATAGTGTTCTGCCTCTATAGGGCACGTCAAGTTTTGTTTTCAGATCATCTTCAAACTGGTGGAAAATGGCAGCAGAGGAAAGAAATCACGACAAATCCCATAAATTTATAATTGATTGAAAGTGAAAACTTGGAAAATTTTTTGCAGCCTCCAGAGATTTCTTAACTTCTCTTACTGTGATTCACACATGTCACAGCCCCTATGTTAGCCCACTGAAAAACAAAAAAGTTTTTAAAATCGATATAGCCCAGACTGACTGACTGGCAGGAACAGAAGAAACACAGTTTCCCTCAGCTGCCTAATCACTGATAGCAAAAGCCATCTGAGACACCCTAGGCTATCTAAATCATCTACACAGGACCAGTACATCCAGCACAGGTCTACTGGGCAATGCTTTCCTTGTGCGAGCTACAGCTGGACATAGGACAACGCCAGGGCACCTCAAGCAGCCAGATGAATCACTACCCCCAGTGTCTCCTGTCTTGGCTGGCACGCTTATTTACAGGTTTTGCAGATCAAAATAAAAGTTGAGATCACTAATTTCAGAGTTGGTATACCAAAAATTCTTCCACTGATAATGGTCATTTTAATTGCCCTGCGCATGGGCAGCTTTAGGAATTTATTTATTACAAAAAGAAAGGTGAACACCCACCCCAGCCTCACGTGTAACACTGCAAGGGTATTCAACCCCTCATAAAGTCAACTTCATTGTCCTTGATATCTCAGTATGGTACTGCCAAAAAAACCTGCGTCCAGGCTGCTTGAAATAGGCTCCAGTATAAATGTTCTACAAGGATGCAGCAATACAGACCAGGAGAACCAAAATAGTATATTACACTGTAATCATGTCACATGAAATCACATTCTCAACTCTCCTACAGCTGTCACATTACAAAATGCATCCCTTGAGAAGCCTGTTCCCTATGTATGCCCCAAGGCTTTTTTCTGGAAACTTCCCAATAGCCTTTGCTTAGGAATCCACAGACTGAAAGCTAAGAAGAGAGACAGAGAGACACTTCATCTCTCACCCCTTCTTGCACACCCACAACACCCACCAACTTCAATGTGATTGCTGGGTGTGCAAGAAGCACAGGCACAGAACATGAAGAGGGACCCACATCCAGACACACCAGTTAAATAAACAGGAGAGATTACCCAATGAAACAAACAAACAAAAAATCGAAATGCAAAAATCACATGCCTGTCTCAAAGCAGTGTTTTTAACAATCCGTTTGTTCCCTTTATTCTTTACACATTGTTAATTAAAATCTTTCCCCAGGCAGAATCATACTGAGTTATATGAACTAGTAGGGAGGTTAAAGGGACAAGATATGGCTGAATTGTGCAAAACAAGATAAAAGCCTGAAATACCACAAGAAGAGAGAGTACTGATGACTGAGTAATTAATACCTGGGATGGAAACACTGTGACAGTAGCTTTCCCTGCGATCACAGCAGGACTATATTTTGCATTCTTTTCCACATTTTTCTCTAAGTAGGTTGAAATATAACAGTAGCATTGTTCTAGTTGAATCCCTAATGCTACATTAATGATATTTTCTTCCTATTTTTGTTACATCACACACAATATTTTTCCCTTCATGTAGGAGTGAGTGACAACATTTTTGGAAGGGAAGTTCTTTAAAGCTTATGCTTTTCACATCAAAGCATGGAAACGATCTTCTCCACCAAGTTCTTCAAAACTATTCCACCATCCAGCAATACTGGATTAATTCCCAGAACAGTGTCATATAGCTCAGCATAAAAAAGAAAAAACACAATACTCAGAAAAAATAAAGACTCAAGGCCAAACAAATGTCCTTGCACCTCCTTCCTCACATGGACTTTTTCAATAGAATGTAAAATTTCTGTTGTATTTCACTTGATCAAAAAGAAACACAAAAATTGGACAGAAATGCTGGGCAAGCCAGTGGACGGGTTATGCTCACTTCTTCAAAAGCTTAAGGTCCAACTGAGTAAAGAGTTGGATGCAATTTTAACACAAATATCTGTAAGGCAACTTCTGATGTCTGATCTTACCTGGCAGAGTTCTCTGATACAGCCCTGTACCAAGCAGTGAAGTTTCACATATCTTTACAGCCATCCTTCCCTACCATCATTTACTGAATGCTGGGGTCACAAAGGGTATTTGACTTTCATAGGTTAATGTCCAAAAGGCTCACAGGAGACATTTATCAAAGAAAAACACACAGAGCAGGATTTTGGATAGGGGGACAGACACTTTCCGAAGGCAATCTTAAGCAGGATCTTGCAATGTCAGATTCCTCTTGTGCAGAACCATTACAGCAAGAATTTTGTATTTTTTCTACAACTCACCAAAAAGAAGTGGGCAATTTCTACAAGGTCTCATTTAAAATGCATCTGCTTGATGCTAATTCCAAGTCTACAGCTACATTTTAAGGCTTAATAGCTGGTTAAATATACAGGTTTCCCTCACTCCAGAAATACCAACTATAGCACTCTTTAACACGCCATGTTAAGAAAAAACCTATAAATATTTTGTTCAAAACATACTTCAGTTATGGGAAGCCATGACAAAGTCTCTTTCTGCACTTTGGCTAGCTGATCCCCACTGTCTGGGATAAATAACAGCTACAAGTAATAACAGAAAGAGGAGCTCCAGTAGCTGGTTCACCAGTTCCACAGTTGCAACCATGTAACCCTCTTAAAACACTTCAGTGTTTCAGCAGCTAATTTCTGAGAAGAAAAACTGAACACAGATCTCCTGCTGTTTGACTAAAATTATTATAATTTAAGAAGTCAAGACCCAAACAGCTGCAGATGGGGTCTGAAAGACACTACTACAATAACAGGCCTGTGCTTCAAGGATGCAATAGCAGAGAGAAGAACAAAATGAATTAGATGTAAATCACACACACTTTTAAACGGGGAACTGCTTTAGGGCCTGGATAAAAGAAAGATGCAGCAAACCCAGGCTAGATCTTACCAGCTCACAAAACACTCAAGACAGCAAGGACAGGCAGTCCCCTGAGTTCAGTCCCTCACACAACAGTGTGGCACCACCTTTCCAAGCAACAAGGGCAAGGGAATTATATTGCGAAGCAGGACTTGATCAGTGCATCAGACACCTGGCCATATGGCAGGAGGTGCTTCCTCTCCTTTACCACTTAGGGTATCTTCAGCGAGTCAACATTTCTTTGTGTACCTATGCCCTATTTGCAAAAACAGAAACACCACAAAAGCTGCTGTGAGGCTCTGTTCATTAAATGATTGGAAAGTCAAAACAAGGATACTATATGGCTCGGAGTGGGAAATACATGCAATGTCTCTAACTTTACTTTCAATAACCATGACATTCTGAGAGGGGAAAAAAAAAAATCTCATTCAACAGAAATGTGCTAGAGAGAGGCAGATTTCTGCAGTTATAAAAGCTGTAATTCTGAAAAAGACATCAAAAAAATTTGTTTCCTGCTGCACCTTTCTCTTGTCTCCTTCTGATCCATCTCTCCCCACCATTATAAAGAATTCCTATGAATCATGGTATTGCAGGTCTTTAAGTAAGAAAAGAGTAAGGCTCAAAAATTTTGCTTTTCTATCCCACACAGTATACTTCATGTGATAAACAGCTGTTAAACTGAAATATATTGAGTAACAAGGTACTAACCAACGAATGAAATCATACCACGCCCTTACTGGGTACATATAATATTTAGCTGAACTGACCAAAGAAAACATGGAAAATTAACTTAGAAAATAAAAATTAAATGAACAATGCCATCACAACTCTCAAGTACAGCTCTGCCCTTTTATCAGTGTTGCATGAAGAAGTCTCATATCCATGGAGGCAAAAGGAACACATTTAGTGTACATCCCAGTGTTACAGGTTCAGTATCAAGGCACAGATGTCCTTTTTGGCTTTGACAAGGAATTGCTGAACTGCTGAAAAATGCCTTTGAACAAGACAGGGACGAAGATACAGCACAGACTGTCTGTGCAGTATGTACAGTCAGTGGAGACCAGTTCCTAGAGAATATTATGCTTGAAGGTAACTTTGAAAGAATGTCAAAGAATTCAATCTCAGGAACATTCATAAATTTCATCAGACTGATTTAGAAGGGCCCAAAACATGGAAGATAATGTTCTATCAACTAGGAAGAGTGAAGAGCTAGTACCTGTGCTTGTAATACTATTGTCTAGACATCACAAGATCTAAAAAATTCCTTTATATCTAAAGTACCACACTACACACCAACAGGCAGAAAAGATTTTAACTCATTAACTTATCAGACAGACAAGCTTTTGCTGAGCATCATCTCCTGCAGTCTTAAGGACACTCAGTTCGAACAGTTCATTTCTTTATTCTTGGAATATAGCCCACTAGAGAAAGGGTATCCTGACCACCAAAAAATATATATAATTAAAAAAATCAAATTAAGAAAGACTTTACTCAGGGTAAAGCGAGATAAAAAAACAACCTTCTTTTTCTTAAATGTACAAGTATAAACTTTGTCAAGGCTAGAAGTCAGGACACCAAGGGAGGGACTGAAGAAAGGATTTGGAGGTAAAAGCAAAACACCATGGATCACCAGAAATAAGTTCTACTACTTCCACCATGATATGTACTTGTTATTTTTCTTGGCACAAATCATTGTGCTTTCCTACTTCGGTAAATCTTGCTTACCCACTTCATAAGCCATTGTGAATTTTATATAGTACAAACAGAAACTCCAGTCTCAGATAAAAAGCACTAAACAGCCAATAAGTCGCTTTGTTCAAGTACTTCCTTCCCTCATCTAGTTAAAAGCTTCCTAAGAAATATTGTGATATGGAAACATTCCTTATAAAGAAGCATTTGTCATGAATGCATCATGGGATTTCTCTACACTATCTTTAAAACTCATCCAGATTTGTCTCAAGAGCCTTAAAGATGTTCATACATATAGCGTCTTTTTCTTCCCAGCAACTGCTGGCTGTCAGTCTTTCAATATTCTGTGAAATATTGCAAATTTTGTAAAAAACTTATTTTTTTTTTAAGCACCGAGTCCTCCTGGTGCTTCAAAACCCAAAGGCCATTTGATTCACCTAGAATTCACTGTAGGAAACCAGGAGTCTGAGGAGGCAACAGAAGGAAAACTAAGGGGAGGCCAGGCTCGCTCCGCAGCTTGCGCAATTGTAGAGTAAGACACATCCTTGAAATAAAAGCTGTGGCCATCTCCAAAGCACTTGAGAACTGAACAGCACAAACAGAAACCTCTCCGTCCAGATAATGACAATGGAGAATACTTTTCATGCCACCCACGCACTCAACAGCATGCTACAGTGTAGGAGAAGGGTTGGATTATTTATAGCCCACACATAGTTACACATTTGGTGGCTCAAATCCTTCATGAGCTCTATTCCATACTCTGTGCCCAGCACCACAGATCCTACATAGCTTATGCTATTTAGCTAGCAATCCAGTTCAGTTTTGCACACTTAAACTGGATAATTCTTCCATATCAAGTTGACAGCCTACAAAGGCTAGATATTAGTTCTGGCAAATAATTTTTTTTTAAGGTATTTATTCCAGTTTGAAGTAAAAATGGAATAAAATTGCATGAAAATGTTTTGGATGTCGTCTTACTGCTCTACCTTAGTGTACGCTTATATTCTATTTTCAGGGGCTTTTAAAAAATGAAGTATACAAAAAGAATAGAAGTTGCCAGAATGAGTGAGTTAGGGGGAAAACACAATAGGTCTCAAATGTTTATGACTACTGTCAGATGTGGCCATCCAAAGATTCTAAAAAAAAACCCCAAAAACAAACAAAAAAAAAACCCCACAACCCCCCCTTAAGATAGCAATTTAGTGATTTGATTTTTCCACTGGACACAGACTCTCTTACCAGTTTAGCAAGCTAATGTTAAATTATCTGGTTTGTGCTTAAAGAAAGGAGTAATACAGACATAATTAGTAAGCTGACAGGCAGCTCTAATCAAAGCCTCAGTGGTACAAAGCCCTGGAGCTACTGATCTTGAAAGATTTATGCAGACCATGTCCAAATCCTCTAATTGTCCAATGCACAACTTCACAGTTGGCATCTGTGGGATGCTGAAACTGACTGGACTACTGTTATCCATAGCTACAATTAGAGACTATCAATGTTACACAAACAAAATACAGAGTTCGGCAACCCCTGCACTCCTTCCGCCCACACCCTGACAAATGGCATTACCATACCTGACATTCCACATTGCAGTAAAAGGCCTGTTTACATCTTCCGCACTTGGACAATCCTTCTTTCCTTAAAAAGAAAACAGAAGTTACTCTATTCTATGAATCTGAATGAAATAACAAATGTATCCCGTATCACCTTTTGGACAGTATTTTGCATTTCATAATGAAAACTGTACTCTTTTCAGAAAACTACAGCTTGAACCCCATCTTCCTATAGCAGATGCTATTTTTATTTGTTTAGAGTTTCAAAAGCAAGTTTTAAAAAAGCAAGTTTTTAAGTTTCTCTTACTACAGAAAAGCACTCTGCTGTCCCAATACATTGCTGGGTTTGGAAACATTATTCTGTGCTGTTTTCACAGACAGCAGCATTTTTTGCTACTATATGATACATAGTGATAGCAAAGTTTTCCTTATTTGCCAAACTTCCCAATTGATCTGTATACTTCCTCACCAATATTAACCCTTTGCTTCTGCTTTGCCAGTTCCATTGCTTACAGAAAGCGTGAGTAACCACCTCCCAACACCAAGAAAACACGCTGCATTATTAAATACGTTGTTTGCTCTCCCATCACCATGCAGCCTTTTTACTGTTCTGCTAACGTCTGCTTCGATATCTGTGCGTTCTAAGGTGACCTAAGGCTCCATTTTTTTATTATTCATATATATCCAAACACGGGGAAATGCCAAAAGAAAGGTCCTTTTCTGCTTCAAGGTGCATGTGTTCTAGCAGATCCCATCAAAAATAGAGCATGTGTTACTCAACACTTGACATGTCAGTGTGACAGCAACAGGGATCTCTCAGCAGTACTGAATACTTTTAACATGTCTACACATCCTCCCCACTAAAAGTAGCAAAAAAACATGTGTGGAACACAGTAGGCTAGTGTACAACACTTCAAAGGTCACTGGCATTCGGAGTCCATAAAAGCAAAGCAAGCACTGACATCCTCCGACTGTTCTTGCAAAGAAGGTGGTGCACCACGGGCGAGTCAGGCTGTAACATCATGACTGCTTGCTGACAGTGTGTACCTCAAGCACGGCCAGGTATTTAAAGTAACAAATACTATCAGATGCAAATACAACATTCTAGTCTTATTCTGCCCCTTTTACTACAACAGTTTTATGACCACTTAGCAAGTTTCTATTCCCAAGACCAGTGCTAAGCCCACAACCTTCCTTCTAACACTCTTGGCAAGTTCAACAAGCACGGTTCAGAATCTAGTACATGCTAGTTCAGCGCTCATGCAAGGGGGCACTGAATAAAACACATTTCTGAGCACTGGCAGATCAACTTAACCTCACCGAGACACCTTTCCTCTTAGTGGAACCTCATCACCCTGGTGTGAAATAGGTTTAATACTACCCCACTGCAACTCCTATGGTACTGTATTCAGTATGCTCCTGATGACCACACTGTGCTCCTCCAGAGCTCCAAGGGAGAAGCTTGCATGGAAAGCAAGCAACATTTAAATATGCTGCTTCTGAAGGTGATCTTTAAAACTATTCCATGAAATAAATATTATGTCTACAATATTACTTCATATCAATAGAGCATGGAAAGTATTCCTTGGTCCTTTTACAGACAGAAATCTTCTGGATGTCACAAACAAACCCAGCCAGTTTCTTTGGCACAAGGGAATTTGTGGTTAGGCACAAGAGGGAAAAAAAAAAAAACCCCAAACACTAAACTGCTAGGAAAAGCCACCAGTGTGAAGGAAGAGAGGAAAATCACCTCATTTCTACAGTTCTTCAAATTAATGGGACTCATCTTACTGACTTCACTAGGAATTATACTAGGTACTAATATGCAAAGAGAGGGGTGAATAAAGTGAGTCATATAAGTAGATAATGTAATGAGGAAAGAAAATGCCCAAGGTCAAGAGAAAAGCATAAGCAAAGAAGACAGGACAAGAGATAAAAAGACCTAACAGAGTATAATAATTATATTCTTCAGTCTGCCTCTCAGTCTACAGAGGCAAGAAATATGTATT
>JAAGNO010018073.1:0-25847 GCA_033439905.1 Ceryle rudis
TGGCCACACTGTTCCTGATACAAGCCAAGATGCCATTGGCCTTCCGTGCCACTTGGGCACACTGCTGACTCATGTTCAGCTGGTAATCAACCAGTACTCCCAGTCCCTCTCTGCCAGGCTGCTCTCCAGCCACTCATCCCCCAGGCTGTAGCGCTGCAGGGGGTTACTGTGGCCAAAGTGTAGGACCCTGCACTGGTCTTGTTAAACCTCCTATTACTGGCCTCAGCCCATCAACCCAGCCTTTCCAGGTCCCTCTGCAGCATCTCCCAATCCTCCAGCAGATCGACACTGCCCCACAACTTGGTGTCATCTGCAAATTTGCTAAAGGTACATTCGATCCCCTCATCCAGGTCATCAGTAAAGATGTTGAATAAGACTGGACCAGAACTGATCCCTGGGGGACACTACTGGTCACTGGGGGACAACCACTGGTCACCAGACACCAACTGGATGTGGTACCATTCAGAGCCACTCTCTGTGCCTGGTCATCCAGCCAGTTTTTAACCCAGCGAAGGGTGCACTTGTCCAAGCCATGGGCCGCCAGCTTTTCCAGGAGGATGGTGTGGGGGCTGTGTCAAAGGCTTTGCTGAAGTCTAGGTAGACCACATCCACAGCCTTCCCCTCATCTACCAGACAGGTCACCCAGTCATAGAACAAGATCAGATTTGTTAGGCAGGACCTTCCTTTCCTAAACCCATGCTGGCTGGGCCTGAACCCCTGGTTGTCTTGTACGTGCCGATTGATGGCACTCAGGATGATCTGCTCCATAACCTTGCCAGCCACCGAGGCCAGGCTGATAGGCCTATAGTTCTCTGGATTCTCCTTCCGGCCCTTCTTGTGGATGGACATCACATTGTCCAACCTCCAGTCATCTGGGACCCCCTCTATTTGTTAGCGACATTGTGTTGCGTGCAAGCAGTGTGTATATGTGCATAGTGTAAATATGTGTGTATATGCTATAGAGAAAATGAAAGGCAGCGAGGCAGAGTAAGACTGTATATACAAGCAAGTCTCTAGCCTTTACTGTTGTAAAAGAGATACCCAAAACAGGAATCAAACGCTTTCAGATATGAATGCCTGTAGAGAAGGGAGACAAGTGGTCTCCCAAGTGTGAACTGCCTCTTTAAGAATTGTTAACACACATTCCCATTGAAGTGTTTATTTAAAGAGTGAGCTTTTATTTGTTTATTGGAGCATCTAGGAAAGGTATGAATGAGACCACGTGTTGGTGCCACTAGGATATGGGACTGGGTGAAGCTGCCATAGCCATTTAGAGAAGAACATTGTGGGTCAAGTAGCCTGCTGGCCTATGAAACACTTGCCATAAGTAAATTGTGATTGAAAGGGAAAAACAAAAGGAGCAGTTGATATTGGGTGACTTAAAACTTTTCTAGGCAGAACAGAGAAGATGATAGTAAATAAAAAATGTCCTTGGAAATATACAGAAAGGAATGGCACAACTAGGCCTGGGATATCAACCGTTTAGATAAACCTCCAAGAAACCAGAAAAATTGTAACAGATGACCAGAAAAAGAAACTCTGAACATTTTAGACCCATGAGTATACCAAATCTCCGTTCAAAGAAGCTGAGTCACCTTCTGCAGCGTGCTGCTTTCAGGTTCCCAAGGCTCCCAGGACTTCTGGCTTATTGGCTGCATTTGTGAGTTCCTCCTAACCAGGACGACATACTGCTCCTTCATTTTTCATTGTTGTATGTGTATCCCATAAAGCTTGTTTGGCAGAGGACTTGGTCTTGCTTGTGTAAGATTCAACTGTCCTGTTCTGGCAGCAGCACAATCATCTTTCAAACATCTTTACAATCAAAGCCTTAAATTTGGTGGAGCTTCTATTGCAAACCGTTTTTGACTGGTGATGGAGGAACACCATTGCATTTTCTTTGCAAATATAATTGCTGCTGTTTTGCGTCATGGTAACATCACAGATGTTTTATGTTCAGAATGTTCTGTGTGCAATAGATTTCATTACAGTATTTTAATTTCCTGTGTTTTGTACCAAAGTTAATGTGGATTTCAAGAAGCCTGTAGTGCTGATTGGAAATTATACGGTTTCATTTAAGCTTCAGTTCTTGTTCATTGTGCCACTTTGAATTGAGATGATTTGGTTTCACAATATGCACTGTAACTGTCAGGCTTCTATGGTCCTATCCCACTTGCACGTGAGCCAGCAGGTGAACGAGTCAGCGTGTTCAAGACTGGCAGGAGTGGGCTGAACTGCTAACGCAGCAGCAGCACCAGCACCAGCCGGTCTGCCCAGCCTCGCGCACGCTGCAGGGACGCAGGCGTCGCGTGCAAGGCAGAGCCGCTGGCGTGCCTCGTAAACAAGCTGCCTCACGCTTCCCAGTGTAAGACCTCGTTTAAAGTTGTTTGTGATGTTGCCAAAGGTTATAATTCTGCCGTTCGGATGGAACTATTCCACATCAGGTGTTTCCTGAAAGAGCATCCTCAGGATGCTTTTTTTTTCCAGTTTCGGGAAAAATATTTCCAAGAAGAAATTAGGCAGATGAGTGTTATCACTCGTATTTCTATTATTTTTTGTTTATTCTAAATACCTACAGCGGTTTGTCTGAAAACCTGCAGCATCCACATACTTTTGAGGAAGAAAACACGATTTGGCAGAGATACTTACTCTGTGTCAGAAGTGTTCTCATAAAGCAAATATATTTGACTGAACTATAATCTTTTTTTAAAAACTGTGATTTATTCACAGTCAGCTGAGACAAACTGGGCAGTCAAATCGTACCCAATGCACCTGGCTGTGCAAGGGATTCAGAAGGATGTCCACGTTGCTCCTGTAACAGGCTTGGGCACGGGAACTGGGAACAGTGGGGCTCTCTCTTTTTTCCCTCAGGGCACTGCTCCCTGCAATGGGCACTGATAAGGGTCACAGGATGTGACCCTGCCTGTGTCCCCTGAGCAGAGGGAGGAGGGAGCTGGAGAGCAGCTCCACAGCACTCCAGGCCAACCCAGCTCAAAACTGTTTGTGATTTAAGTCAACAAGAGAGTATGTGTTACACAAGAGAGGTCCAGGAAAAACTGTAATGACTGCTTGAATTTCACCTGGAAGAGACCAGAACAAACTGGAACTTGTAATTGTCAGCAGAGGAAGATGGAATAGAGTTTCAAGTAAAGAAAAAGTTAAGTCCTGGTCTGTCATGTAGAGTTATTTTCTTCTCTGTACAAATACACGTGAAGGTGTGATTGTGAGATGTACTAAACATTCTGTTGATTTTTCCTGGTGGGGGTAGTAGATTTAGTTACAAAATATAAAATTAAGGAAGAAACGTTGCCAGAATCTAAACCTGGATTTCATTAAAATGTGTTGTCATTTCTCTATAAAATACATCTGCTACAATGTTCTAGAAATTTTAGACACACAATAGAGTAATAAACTGCTTTTATAACCTGGGTAATACTCTACCATAGATTCTCGATTTCCCCCCTACTGTTTGTATGAAATTACCTCAGTACAGAAACCTTCGTACACTGTAAGGAAGGAATAAAGGGGTTGCCATTGCGGTAAGTGGAAATTTTAAATAATGTGTACAAGATGTGTTTTGTAGAAAAGACAACCAACACCAGAAGTTTGTCAGCCTGTAATTTACTGCAAATAAGATGGCAGCACATGCCCCTGCCTACGCTCCCTTATAGCTATGTTGCCCATTTTTCCTTCTCTGGGGAAGCTCCACTACTGGAAGCAGTGGTGGGAAACCCATTGTGAAGGTTACTTTCATCACTGGTGCTTTTCCCAGTTGCAGGTGTTGCTGCTGCCTATTGAGATAACTGGTTTACCCTGGGACCGTAGAGGCTGCCTGACCTGCAGCCCCTGCACCGGCTGCTCTGAGGGCAGCAGCACTATCCACCAAACACCCTGCATGGCAAAGTCAGCATGTCTCCTTGCCATATCATCATCTGGAAGAGATGTGTGTAATGTTGTCTTCCATGTTTCCTGTGCAGACAAATCTCTTTCCTGGCTGCTTCCTGGGTCAATGTGTTCCCATTCTTAAACATGACACAAAAGTCTGAGAAGGGGGTGAGTGCCCCTGTCAGAGACAGTCTTGCTCATGCTTTGCTGGGAACATTTCCACAGATAAGCATTAACAGATTAGGTGGATGATTATTCCAGTATCTTCCCCTAAATATCTGTTCTTTTCTCTTCTCATAGAAGAATAATAATAAAAGTCTCAAGGTTTTTCTCCTAAAGTAGAAAATTCCAAGATATCTAACCAAAGTACCAATTTTATCCACAGCTCCCTGGCTATGCTTCTCTTCAACATGCCGTACATCTCTAGAAGGTTCCAGTCTGTGACACACACAGTTTTACTGAAAATGATAGGTGGATAATCCCGCACACCCGAAAGATTTATTTTCTCCTCTTAACACAAAGAACCTCCCTGTGTCTGTGGCATTTAACAATGATTCTTTAATGACAACAGAGCTGTTGATAAATAAGTGTTCTCTGGTCAACCAGAAAGGATTTGTTCTGGGGCTCACAGAGCCCCACAGAAGGTTTATGAGAGCAGTGCACATCCTTCATAACAAAGGTTGATGTCATGTAAGCCATTACATGTGTCCTGCCTCCAGAAGAAGTGTTATAAAGAGTCAAGCAAAACTTTTCCCCAAAATAAGTAGATCCAGGTGGCAAGTTTTGTCAAGCACAAAGCAAAGCCTCAGCACCCCAAGACAGCTCATCTACATTGCAGAAATACCTTTTATGGCTCAAAGTGCAGGTCAGAAAAAACAATTCTATAACTTTTTTGGGTTTTGTTATTTTTTTTCCCAAGTGGCCACTTACAACAGAAATGTTCTGACTGCGATAAATTACCTGCAACATTTTAAATAATGAAGTAGAAAATCCACTTATTTTCTGTATGTTGTCGTATGTATTGCAATATCAATTAACTCAGTATTTTCTAAAGAAAGGGAATGTCCATCACTGAGAAATTACAGTATGTGAGGTTTGAGTCCAGAATGAATTCTGACAGCTTGGTTACCATAAGCTCCTCAGAGACACAGTGCTTAGTGGAAACACTGACATAATCTTAACGATAGTAGCAGGAGTAGTGCCAGTAAAACAGAATGTCCTGTAGGCATAATGTAAGGCAGAACCACTTTGGCTCCCCAGATCACAATAGCATTGAAAGAAAAGTTGGTAGAAAATTTGTGCGCACCTATTCCTTTGATCAAGAAAGAATAATCTCTGTGTGTACCGCTGACTGTTGTTATCAGCTGTATTATAGTTCATTTTGCACATGGCAAAAGGTACTGGCAAAATTTAAAGGACCTTTTGTTGCAAATCAATAAAGTCTTGCTGCAGAGCAATGGAGGCACATTGGGGTCGTAGATAAGCAATCATGAGGGCATGGACAGAGGTGCTCGCGGCAGCCAGGGTGCTAGCAGGAGGAAGTCACAGCTTTTACCTTTCTTTCTGTTCCTTCCCCATCAGCTCTCTTGGCAGAGCTGGTCAGGATGAGCTCCCCACAGAGTTGTTACAATGAAACAGGTTAGCGAACACTACTTAAATTGTTTACAGTAATCTCCTTGCTCTTGCCTGGAAGGGGTGAGGAAGGGTTCACACATGTAGCTGTGTGGGCACATCTGTGGGCGGAGGAGGGTATGGTGATATAGTGAGTCCTCTTGCAGTGATTCAGCTGGAGTCAGAAGGTGACATCTGTCCATAACCTGTTGCTTTCAGATGATGAGCTATATGATGTGACATTTTATGTGACAGCATGACAGACTGTGACATTTCAGATTGCTGTGAGCATGGCTTTTTGTGTTCAGAAGGTGTATAAGAAAGTGCAGTCCTCAAAAAAATAAAGAGGTGCCTCACAGAACTGGGGGTGGGGGTGGTTCTTGTAAATGGAGAAAGGGGAAGAATGGAAAGAAATAAAGTTTTTATTTAAAAGTTATATTATTTATAAAGAAGTGGAAGAAAAAAGACCTTAGGTTGACACTGCTTCACAGGCAGCTTTGTGCTTTGTGTACTCCTGTTACAAAGCTAAGAATAATTCAGAATCATTTCTATAAAACTTCAGGACATAGAAGAGCAGAAGAAATGGCTCTTCAGTACCTCTTAGATTATATTTGTTCAATATAAAGCAAGATAAAATACTCTCTGGTGTTTTATTTGGGCTTGAGGAATGCAAAGGTGTAGTAATTACCAGATGATGCACCAATTTAATGCAGGTGATCAGATTTTTAAAAGACCATTGTCACTTAACATTACCTTAAAAAGAGATCTCAGACTTTTTCAGTGAAACAAATATTAGAAAAAGAGACACGATTATATAAAAGGAGGTGAAACTCTCAAATACAGGAATAGGAAAAAATCTATTACTAGGGGTACAGGTAGATTCCCCGCCTGCTAGAGATGAACTATTGGCCAAGCACAAAGATCTGAAAATACAGAAGTGAAATATTAAGAAAACAGGGCACAGTTATTGCTAAATTCTTCTGTAGAAGTTCTGATGTATGGGCTAGATCTTAAAATGACATTAAAGTACAGCAGTTTGGCTGCTGATTACTTGTTTCAGACTTGGGTCTCAACTCACCCAAGAAAATCTGGAGCTACTGCTCAAACATGCTTCTGCCAGTAACATGAACGGGATTCAGAAAGGATTTTAGCCAAGACCAAAGATGAAATGATACACTGCAGAAATTATTAATTGGTTTCTGATTAGAAACGATGAAGACTAGTCAGAATAAGAGATTAATGAGTGTTCATCCATCTAGATTTGTGTATTTGTGTTAACACAGCTTGTAGTTCTTCTTTGAACTACAACCAGTGGATGCAAATGATTTGGCATGCAAAGGCATCACACATTTTTCATTACTTTATGTTTAGATGGCAAATGAGATCTTTGGTCAGTCACAGAAGAGTTCTTGCTTCATTTGTACTCAGGGATGCTTGGATTTGGATGAACACTTTTTCATCCCACATTCTTTGGGCATCTTTCCTTAAGTTGATGATTTTGGTGCTGCTAGCGGTGGAAGGCCACCAAGAATGGGCTGTTCCACCTGCTTCCAGGGTCTGTGAAGTTTATCCTTCTGTTCTCTGCGGGACATGAGTTGTACATCTCCTTTAGCTCTGTGCACGCTGGGTGCTGACAGCCAAACTGCAGGAGATTTTACTTTTTTTTCAGGATGCTTGAAAGGATCCTGGCTTCTTGCTATGACAGCAGTCCCATGATCCTGACCATCAGGATCACGGTTGTGGGTGGCTTTATCGGAGACTAGCTGGCAGAGACGGTGGATAGTAAAAGGTACTTGAAGGCAGCTGGTCCTTTGTAGGTTTGAAAAACGTCAGGTGCCAGCATTACTGGTCCTACCTGTGCGTCACTGACAGAGCATGAGCAAGGCTGCAGGGACACTGCTGAAATGTGGGAAATGACACTTTGTGCATACTGCTTCCTGGCCCAGCCTGGAGCAAAGCCAAAGCTATGACAAACAGCAAGGCACTCTTTTACTAACATAAAAGCAGACTCCCAGAAAAGACAAATCCTGCTTTCCTGACTATAACAATACATATTTAATCCCAAACTACTTTTTCTTTTTTTTTTCTGTCAAAGTATAAACAAGCCCTCTGGCTTCTTGGGGAGGAGTGTGCAGAATGCTTGAGGGAGATGTGAAGCCCTTTGCTCTCTGGAGCACTGTAGCAGACAGAAGGGAGGTGAGAAAGGAAAGCACAGGTGGGGTGCCCATGTGTAGGGAACATGGCCATGTCAGGTCCCCCAAGGGACTTTGCTAAGAGGGGCCGAGGCATGTGCCTGTCCTGCCACACCAGCACCGCCATAGGGGACAAACTGGGGCATTAAACTACGGTCGCTGAATAGACCATTCAGCTCCTGCGCTGTCTTCATTCAAGTAAATAACACGTTTCCCCCCTGAAATTATTTTGCATTTCCCTGAAGCATTCTTAAAATATCCACAATGCAAAGTGCAAAGGAAAAACTGATTGAGTTTGGTCCTGCTGAGGGTAAGGTAACAATGTGAAGGATATGAGGCAAGGTTCATTGTGCTTTATTGGTGCATGTAATTTACATCTCATCTCTTTCAAGGCCTCTGCTGGTAATATTTCCTTCTTCTAAGAATAGACTTTAAAGGTATTTTAAGAATTCTGGTTGTCATGCAATTAATAGTGTAACACTTTGTTCTGAGTAAAAAGATTTGCTTGTTTTGAGCAGTAACAGTATTTTGCGTGTTAAAAAAGGGGAATGGGGAATGTTTTATTGCCAGCACTTTTCCTTACAGGGGGATGAATCACTTACATTCTTGGCAACCAAGCTCAAATTCACAAGAATGCTCAGTTTGATCAACTTCCTTCAAAACACTAAGCTCAAAGTAAAGAGGGAAAAAAAGAGAAAGAAACTTGGATGCACTTGAATGTGGAAGACATTACAAGATGGACCTCCAAGCAGGAAGACAATAAATCTGGTGTACAAATTGTTGTGCCCAAAGAAAGATTCTGTCTTGTTACAGGAGGGTCCAGTCTAAATTAAGAGAATACTGGAAGGGAAAAGAAAACAAGGAGGAAAAGAGCCAGAGAAAAGAAAGAAAACCCTGCCGATCTGGCAGACATGGCGGATGTTGTGTCAAACATGAATTTATTTGCTAACAGAACAGTGTGAATTTTCAAGAAAAATTACCACCCTTCCTTTCAAAATGGAAGATGGTTCTGAGAAACAAAATATGAAAATACAGTTCATTTAGATGGGAGGAAACTGCCCATGTTCAGGTTGGGGTTTCACATGACAAAGGCTGAGGGTCGTGGGGGGTCTACTTTGGCAGCAGTGTGGGGTGAACCAAGCTGTCCCCTGGTTGGTCATCTCCACTTATGCAGTGGACCCCACTGAGGAAGGGCATTAAAAAAGGTGGATTCTTCTTCAGCCAGATCAGTCCCCTGTGCCGGTTCACCATAAAGCCACACGTGGCACTGCACAACATACCCACGCGGCAGTGGAGAGTATGACAAGAAGAGGACATGGCAGAGGGGGAATGTTGAAGTTGGACAGGCATCCCTGCTGTTGCAGTGCCACCTTGGCCATGATCTCCAGTACAGCATTGGTCTATCACACTTGGCCCTGCTGCTCACTTATGCTCAGAGATAGTCAAATGGCAGCTTCAGTGAGACCAGCACAATTGCTTGTTAGCTGAAGTAAAAACAGTCCAAGCAAAACCCAGAACAGTATTTAGTATGGAATTCCCCTTTTTCTAGGTCAGGCTCTAGGTCACCCTGGGGTCATGCAAACAGCTGTTCCTCGGTATAAAAGCATGGCTGTGAGGAGTGGTGAAAGACAAGGTGGGAAGTACTGCTCCCCAAAATTACGTCTTTCTTCTGTGTGTCTCACTTGGTACCTTTTGATTTCCATCACTTCACCCCAGTGCTCTGCCGCTCTGCACCTGCAGTGCAGCACTAGAGCTGCAGCAAGGCATAGGGCAGCAGCCCCCCAGGATGCTTAAGAAAAGCATGAGTGTGACACATCCTGCAGCCAGCATAGGTCTGCTGTGTTTCTGTCCAGGGTGTCTCCCAAAATACATGTTCACCTAGTGAGCCTAATTTCGGGGCGGGGGGGGGAGAATAACTGGAGAAGAATGAAAAGATAGAGACCCAGGAGGGCTGGGCCTGGCCACAGAGGATGAGTGCAACTCAAAGCAGGACCCAAGATACTGCAGCAATGTCCATGCCTAAGACCCTGGGTGTCACACAATTGCTGTTCTGTGCCTTCAGGATCATAGTTTCAGTGTGCTGCCTGCTTCTGTCATGCTCTGCAGTGCCCATGCAGTAAATCCAGCACTTCCTTTCTCTGTCATCAGATATGTTTCTTACATGTAGTAAATCCCACACTCTGAATTTACTGTGTATTCACCAACCGACTGCTTCCCATCCACAGAATACCGGTGCTTCCTGGTCCAGTTTTCTGCACGCAGATTGTACAATAGGTCAGGACAGGTCCTGGGGATATGTCCAGGTTTTCCACATGTGTAGCCTTCTTATCCAAGCTACAGTATAGATAATCTCAAAAATCTCTGCAGGCAATTTTTCTGGGCAGAAAAAGAAAATGCCTAGCAGATCTGGACACAGGGTAGCCTCAGGTGACAGCCTCCAACATGACATGAAGCACTGGGCTGAGCTCACGAGGAGAAATGTTGGGACTCTTTGCACTGGAGTTTTTAAAACTAGACAAAAATCTGCCATCGTGAAGAGGAACAGCCTACACTAGATCCTTCCCAGCCTTACATTCCTGTGATTCCCTGAAAGGAAGTACTGGTTTGACTCTCCCCGGCATGAAGAATGGCAAGCACAGTCTGTTCTCTGTTCTCTGTTCTGCAACCTGCTCTCTCTTTCTCCAGCCTCTTGCTGGAGCCAGCATGAAACCCAGGACAGACACTAGTCCCAACCCAAGATTGCTGGGCACTGAGAAAAGGGAGATTTGTATGCAAGGAGTCTGTGTATTCATGCATGAAAGAAATTGTGGTGGCAATGGCATTCTCTCATAGCAATGCAGCGCAAGATGGAAATGTGATGAAGGTTTTTTTACAGGATTAAAATAAGTGGAACAAGAGCCAGTTGTTGTTTTGGGGAAAAGGAAAGCGGTTGCTGTCAAAACGTTTCACCGACTTGGAGAAAATGTCAAGCTGGCCCTGCCTGCAGTATCCAGGGACTTTAAAGGGCTTATCTTCAATAAGGATTAAAGGGAGCCAGATCACTGCTTCCTACATGTGTTCAGCAGAGGTTAAATGATATGCAGGCTCTACCCCAAGGGTGTGTTTTCCTTCGGATGCCAGCCAAGTTGCTGACACCTCTGCTTGCAGGTTTGTGGGGTCAGTCTTGCTTTAGCTGCGTACACTCAGTTCTGCTCCAGCATCAGGAAGAGTGGGTCGTGCTCTCACAACTGGTCGCTTCAGGAACATTGCTTCACAGTGGGAATGCTCTGAAACAAGCGGTCAGTCCCCTGCTCCAGCGGTGAGTCGGCTGCTCAGGAGGGGTGTGTGGTTCTCAAACAGGATGCAGGCTGAATAACCCTCCATTCCTGAAGAGGGTGGTCCCCAAAGGTCAGGGCTGCCTTCAATGGTGTGGCGGTGTGAGAGGAAACTGCCTCAGAGGGTGCTTTCATAATTCTCGGACTATGAATAAATTCAGCCTCATGTACGTTAGGTTCCCAAGTGTTAGTCATCAAAATACGAGAATTAGGTTAGGTAAAGAACAATTTTTCCAGCTGAATTGTCATTACAGGATGAATAGGGGTCCTCCTCCCCTTGCCACCACAAAGAGCTTTGCATCCCTTGTAGGAGTTCTCTTTGCTCCCTGGGAGGAATGTATGAATGGGCAAGGTGACAAAAACCTGCTAGGACCCAGCTCACAGAACCACAGAATACCCAAAGTTGGAAGGAACTTGTTGAGGTGATCTAGTGCAAACATCTGTCCAATCAGGGTCAGCTAGAGCAGGTTGCCCAGGACCGTGTCCAGTCAGATTTTGCATATCTCCGCAGATGAAGGCTCCATAGCCTCTCTGGGCAACCTGCTTCGAGTCTGCACAGACAGGCAATGACCAGAGACCTGATGTCAGCATAGATCATTCTGTCACTTTTCACTTTTATGGTAAATTATTAAATAAAAGTACAACCTTAATAAATATACAACCTTAAGAAATGTACTTTATATTGGCTTGTTGGTCTAGGGGTATGATTCTTGCTTAGGGTGCAAGAGGTCCCGGGTTCAAATCCCGGACAAGCCCTTTTTTGCCTCTATGAAAATACAGAGAGCACAGGGAACAAACAAGAGAAGTTAGAGATGTGTGCACATCTACAGGGCTATGATGTTACTGGCATCACTGAGATGTGCTGGGATGACTCCTATGACTGGAGTGTAGGAATAGATGGGTACAAGCTCTTTAGGAAAGACAGACAGGGGAGAAGAGGAGGGGGGGTCACCTTCTATGTCAGTGACCAGCTGGAGTCCATGGAGCTTGGCCTGGGGGTTGACGAGGGGATGACAGAGAGCTTATGGGTCAGGGTTGAAGGAAAAGCAGGGCAAGGTGATTTCACAGTGGGGGTCTGCTACAGGCCACCTGACCATGAGGAACAAGTGGATGAGGCCCTCTATAGACAGAAATGGCTTCGCATTCACAAGCCTCTTTTCTCATGGGGGATTTCAATCACCTAGACATATGTAGGCAGGATGGTACAGCAGGGCACCAGAAATCCAGGAGGTTCCTGGAATGCATCAGTGACTACTTGCTTCTCCAGGTGGTAGAGGAACCAATGAGAAGAGGTGCTATGCTGGACCTTGGCCTCACCAACAAGGAGGGGCTGGTGGCTAATGTGAAGCTCAAGGGCAGCCTTGGCTGCAGTGACAATGAAATGGTGGAATTTAAGATCCTCAGGGCATTAAGGAGGGTGGGCAGCAAGCTCACTACCCTGGACTTCAGGAGAGCAGACTCTGACCTCTTCAGGGATCTGCTTGGCAGAGTACCATGAGATAAAGCCCTGAAGCTGAGAGGGGCCAGAGGAAGCTGGTCAGTATTCAAGGGCCACTTCCTCCAAGCCCAGGAGCAATGCATCCCAAAAAAAGAGGAAGGCAGGTAAGAATGCCAGGAGACCTGCATGGATGAACAAGGAGCTCCTGGACACACTTAGATGCAAAAAGAGAATCTACAGAGAGAGGAAGCAAGGACAGGTAGCCTGGGAGGAATACAAAGAAGTTGTCTGAGCAGCCAGGGATCAGGTTAGGAAAGCTAAAGCCCAAGCAGAATTGAATCTGGCCAGGGACATCAAGGGCAAAAACTTCTATAGGTAAATCAGAGGTAAAAGGAAGGCTAGATAAGATGTGGGCCCTCTCCAAAAGGAAGGAGGAGACATGGTCACAAGGGATATGGAGAAGGCTGAGGTAGTCAATGACTTCTTTTCCTCAGTCTTCACTGCCAAGGGCTCCAGACACACCACCCAAATCGCTGAAGCCAAAGGCAGGAACTGGGAGAAGAAAGATACACCCACTGTGAGAGAAGATCAGGTTCAAGATCATCTAATGAACCTGAAGGTGTACAAGTCTGTGGTACCAGATGAGATTCAGCTGCGGGTCCTGAGGGAACTAGCAGGTGAAGTTGCAACATCACTTCCATCATATTTGAAAAGTCATGGCAGTCTGGTAAAGTTCCCACTGACTGGAAAAGGGGAAACATAACCCCTGTTATCAAAAAGGAACATAAGAAAGACCTGGGTAACTACAGGCCAGTCAGTCTCACCTCTGAGCCTGGTAAGATGATGGAGTAGATCCTCCTGAAGGCTCTGCTAGGGCACATGGAAAACGAGGAGGTGATTGGTAGCAACCAACATGGATTCACCAAGGGCAAATCCTGCCTAACAAATTTGGTGGCTTTTTATGATGGGGTCATGACATTGGCAGATAAGGGAAGAGCAACTGATGTCATCTTCCTGGACTTGTGCAAAGTGTTCAACACTGTCCCACATGACATCCTGGTCTCTAAATTGGAAGGACACAGATTTGATTGATGGACCACTCTGTGGAAAAGGAATTGGCTACATGGCTGATGTCAAAGAGTTGTTATCAATGGCTTGATGTCCAAGAGGCAACCAGTAACAAGTGGTGTTCCTCAGAGATTGGTACTGGGACCGGTGCTGTTTAACATTTTTGTTGGCAACATGGACAGTAGGATCAAGTGCACCCTCAGCATGTTTGTGGACGACACCAAGCTGTGCGGTGCGGTTGATATGCTGGAGGTTGACATCCAGAGTGGTGGTTGACATCCAGAGGAACCTTGACAGGCTGGAGAGATGGGTGCATGCCAACCTCATGAAGTTCAACAAGGCCAAGTGCAAGGTCCTTGCACCTGGGGCGGGGCAATCCCAAGCACGGATAAAGGCTGGGTGAAAAGTGTATTGAGAGCAGCCCTGCAGAGAAGGACCTGGGGGTGCTGGTTGATGAAGAGATGAACATGATCCAGCAATGTGTGCTGGCAGCCCAGAAAGCCAACCATATCCTGGGCTGCATCAAAAGAAGTGCGGCCAGAAGATTGAGAGAGGTGATTCTGCCCCTCTACTCTGCTCTTGTGAGATCCCACCTCAAGTACCTCATTCAGCTCTGGAGCCCCCAACACAAGAACCCGTTGGACCTGTTGGAGTGGGTCCAGAGGAGGGCCATGAAGATGATCAGGGGGCTGGAACACCTCTCCTACAAGGACAGGCTGAGGGAGCTGGGTCTGTTCAGCCTGGAGAAGAGAAGGCTCTGGGGACACCTTATAGCAGCCTTCCAGTATCTGAAGGGGGACTATGAGAAAGCTGGGAGGGACTTTTTATAAGGGTACATGGTGATAGGACAAGGGGCAATGGTTTTAAACTAGATCAGGGTAGATTTAGATTGGACATTAGGAAGTTCTTTACTGTGAGCATGGTGAGACACTGGAATGGGTTGCTCAGAGAAGCTGTTGGTGCCTTATCCCTGTAAGTGTTCAAGACCAGGCTGGATGAGGCTTTGAGCAACCTGGTCCAGTGGGAGGTGTCCCTGCCCATGGCAGGGGGGTTGGAACTAGATGATCTTTAAGGTCCCTTCCAACCCAAACCATTCTATGATTCTACGATATTCACTCACTGACTCTGGTTCTGGTGAGGCTGGGTATAATGATGTGGGCCAAGGCTGATCCATACTTTGCCCAGTTGCATAATTATGAAAAAAAGAGGTGGTTGGGTGCTACATGGGATTAACACACTGTGGCCCCATGGGAACGCTCCTGGTTCAGGGCAGAAGCAACCATTACCCCAGTTAATGCTGTGCTAATTTACTGGAAGGAGGGCCAAGGACCTCTCAACCTGTTACAACAATAAATCCAGAAAAACTATGAGATCTTTCTTCCATTAAGACACAAAGAGTTTTCTGACAATATTTGTCCTTTAAGCTCCAGAAGGTGAGGGAACAGACAGGGTTGTGCTTTCTGTTGCCATGCTTCTGAGCCAGGACTTTGCCCTGACTGTCACTGTCACCAGGGCATTTTCTGCGTTCTGACTGGAGATCTTATCTGAAATCTTAATTGAGGCACATTTAGGCTATCCATGGCAGTTTTATATTGCTCAAGCTAAAGTCACTGAAATGTTTTAATTAGCAAGCAAACACAGTCTGTCGCTTTCCTCTGTGTGACGCACAGAAATCTGTCTGCTTCCTCCCCGAGTACAGTACGGCATGTCTAAGCTACTGGCTACTATAATTACGATGGGATAAGCATTTATATGGCACTGTAAAGGTGAACTGGGTGCATTGCAAATATAAAACCACTAATCTCACTCCCAAAGAATTCAGAGTCAAACATGGTCAAGAAAAAACATGAGGCAATTGTCTTGGGAGAAAAAATAGATCCTGCAGAGACCAAGAATCACAAGGGCAGGAGGACTGAGGAACAGATCTGGAGAGGGACAGTCCTGGGCTGAATAACTTGCTGCTATTCAGAAACACTGAAATGTCTTTATTAATCTGCCATGGACATCATAGATGACCGTCAGGAGTCAAGAAATCCATTCACGAGCTCTTGTCCCTGTAAAACTGGTATTACTTCAACTCATGCAGCTACCAACATAAAGGCACGCTGCAGAACAGAGTCTGGGAGAAGACAAGAGGTGTTGTGGCAGGAAAGCATCAGGAGGCACACAGGGAGCACGAGAGGGAATGGGGGAGAAAGAGAGAAAATCTTTTTAGGTGAGGAGGCAGGAAGCCAGTGACAAGACTAAGAAACAAGATGGTATCCTTCAAGTGTGGGGGAGGAGAATGCAGATGAACAGCCTTTTGGTTAGGCTAAAGTACAGAAGAGCCTGAAGAGTAGCTGTAGGCAAATTACGATAGCTGAAGCAGGTAATGGCCAAAGCATAGAGAAGACTGGTAGTCATGGTGATAGAAAAGCAAGGGCCACTTCAAGAAGATACTGAGACAGAAACTATAAGCTTCAGATTAGGCCTTTAATAAGACACCAGTTATATGAAATTTTAGAGAGAATTGATTATTCTGTATTGAAAAAAAAATCCATTTGAGGCAGAATGAGTAGGTAATAGTTGCAAGGACTTCAAGAGAAAAAGTTTAAAACCCCACAGGGATATGAAATTGGGCGGTCATGGACAGAATAGAAAATAATTTCCCCACTAGAAAGGTGCAAGCAGAAATGATCATGTGCTCTGGGGAGGAGGGTGGAATGATCAGCAGTGCCATGTTTCTGGGACCACCAGACAAACAACTCCAGCTACAGCAGTACCAACATTTGGTGTCACCCACTCTGTGCGCACACCTCCTCTCATTTGCTGAGATGAAGATTTAGTGATGTTTCAAATGGCCACAAAGTGAAGAACAGCAGTAACTGAAATTCCAAGAGGCCGAGAAAACCCTGGTCGCACACAAATGCAGTGTTTGCTCTCATTTCACAACATTGCACAAGGCTTCTTACAAAGTAACTCCTAAATTTGCACACCCGTATCGCTGTGCACACCGGGGATGGCTAAACAGGGTCTGGTGCGCACAGAAATTCATAACACAGCCTGAACCTGCCCCCTTGCTGCATACACACCAAGGGGTTGGCATGGCAGAGAGACTTTCAGCATCTGGAGTTGTATGCAATTATCTAAGTGGAAAATAGGTGGAAGAGAAATTAGACTGATTTTGTTAGGCTAAAGGGAGATCAAAGGAGAGTGGAAAGTAACTGTGAATAAATTATAGTACGTGAAGCAAGAAATGGCCAGAGCACAGACAAGATTTGTAGTCATGGTGATAGAAAAGAAAGGGCCACTTGAGGTGTTTTGCAATGCTGCTGTGAGATGCTGCTTTAAAACTATTTGTTGTGACTTCTGTGTCTCTATTCACTTTTACTGTATAATAATGTTACTATTCCTGTGTATATCACATTCCAAGACTTCATAGAAGACTTTACTCATTTTAGTTACAGACTCGGAATGGTGATTCTCATTATAACCGAATTCTGTATTTTAATTATTTGTAAATGATGTATTATCCAACCTGCAGTTTTAGGGAATGATGATGAATAAAAGTGACACCCTGACGTTCAGAGCTTTTCACCCTACCCCTGACATTCAGAGCTTTTTTTCTTTAATCATGGACTGGAGATTTTCTGAGCTTTAGCACAGTGTGCAAAGGTAACAGAGCAGTGACCGAAAGAAAATAGCTGAAAATTGAAAGTATGTTTAGGACTGGTGTGGAGCTTTTTAGACAAGCGAGCCTGCATTCCTGAAGTGAGCTAAAAGCAGTGGCTGGTGTGGGAAGAAAGTTCAAAATAGATGTAGGTTGAAAGACTGTGTGGAAGACCGGGAGACATGCGGTGATAATGATAGTCATCAAACAGGAACATGTGGTGGCGAAGCATTTTTAGAGTGGAAAGTGTTTCAGTTTGGATGCTGTTTTCACATTATATTATTCCATGATGACACTCTAGTAGAGCATTATGGACAGTTGGAGATTTTTTCACAGTCTCCTACGCAGGGGTCTCTCGGAATTTTCCGCAACAGCTTTTTAGGGTCTGTAATCCTGAACCTGATTCCCATAAAGCTTATAATAAAGTTTATAATGGATGTATGGCACATACAGATGACAAGTCCCAGCATACAATTTTCTATTTCTATTGCAAAGACCAGGCGATAGTTACCCTCATCCTTCCATCCTGATGGTGAATGTACCAACTGATCTATAGGTTTCAGGCCAAGTTATTTTATTCATGCAAGTCACTCGCCTCACAGATAACAGTAAATACCTTCTCTCAGTTTTCTGGTGTCCTCCTTTGCTGATAAAGGTGTGTAAACGAGTGCAAAACACACAGGATCTCATCTCCTAGAGTACACAAAGGCGTGACTGTAGTTTTTCTTCTACTCAGTATCTTTCTCTCTCCCCCAAGAAAATATGTGAGGTTTGTTGACTGGAGCTTCTTATGCTGCTTTGAGATGCCTTGCCAAGCTGCATGTTATCCTGCTTCCTTCCTGCTGGCAATCTAAACAAGGGAGGCTTCCCCTGGAGCCCTGTCCCTCACAGCTGCACCACAAAACTTGCTCAGCTCTCAGGCCCTCTCTTACAGCACCAGCAATGGGGCGGCTGAGTGCTGGGCTCAGCAGGAGCTCTGAGAACTTGACACTTCTGTGGGCAGATCTTGAACAGGAGAGTGCTGCACCCCCACTGTGCTCTGAGCTCAGGAGGTGCTGTGAGCCAGCGGCTGCTGCCTCACCCCCCTACACCTGAGGGCTGCTCAGCACCATCTTGCAGCTGCGTCAGGTACGCCAGCATAAGGTCAGCTCAATTGGCACAGCCAGCATGAAAAAAAGAGTTTATTTAGGAAAATGAGATGCAGCAATAGGCTTACAGCACCACTGGAAAATGATCGTGTGTCAGAGAGGCTAAGCAGCAAGGGTCTGAATTTCTGCTAACTATCTAGGGCACAGCCTAAGTCTTACAGATTTCCCCTAAGGGGTTGTGTTCGAGCAGTAGCCTGGAACCAAGAAACTGGACATCCCCTCTGACTCTTTATGCTTTGCATGCTTTTTAAATATTTATTTATTTTTTTACTGACAGTGTGGTCTAGTTTTTGACTGTGATTCAGGGGATGAGGATTCTGGTCCTGGCTTTGCTGTTTAATTGCTGTGTTCCTTTTGAAAATTCATGCAGCCCAGCTGTGTTTCTCCATTCAAGTTCTCTGTCCATCTTATCTCTAGAGATATGATCTCTACTCTGAAGAGGCGGTCCCATATTATGTATTTTGGTTGAGAGCAGTTGCAGCCTTCCAGTGCACCACCACATCTAGAAAGATTAACTGATACTTGTCCCATGCTTCCCTGCAATGTTCTCGTGTAGTAGCTGTTCCAGTTGATTGCCTTGTGTTAGGATGGTCTTACTTCTTTTTTTTTTCTTTCTTTTTTTTTGTGGTTACTTCTGTCACCTACTTCCCACAGTCTTTGATACAAAAGCAGACTTTTTTAAAAAAAGAGGTATAAATATATATATATTTTTAAAAGGTCACCACTTCTGTCTACAGCTGACATCTATCCCTGTTTCCAGTGTGGTCATACTTGGTGTATCTAGAATATATGAATGCATGTGGTTCGGTGTCTTACAGTTCCATGTTCTATATTGGCTGACCCGTTTTCCCCCGTGCATTACTGATGTCAGTCTGTGATCTGTCTAGTCCTCTTCCTCTGTGCTATGTGTCTTCTTCATATCTGTGGTGGTACTTCCTTGCCCATCTGTACTGTTATTTTAACTGACTTTGAATACACATAAATAGTACTTAACACATGCCAGTGCCCATATTTCTATCTCATCCCTTCCGTTATTCTGTTCTACGTCCAGTTTTCTCTCAGAATTTAATCAGTTAAAATTCATTGCTGCTATTTTTTTTCCCCTTTTAGTCTGATTTAGTCATAATAACAAGGTTTGAAGGGAAAGATCCAAGGCTTGTTGAAAGATCTGATTCAAAACTCATTACCATGGTCACTCACTATTTTTTTGATAATCTTCCAACTCTACTTCCCTGCTTTTACAGACTCTGGCAGATCCAACAACATCTCAAAGAGGAATTGGTTTCCTCTGGGTCCCACATCTAGCCCAAACCACACATTATGTTGGGAACCCAAAATGTGGTCAAATTATATCTAATCTGACACTTTCTTGTCCTTTTCTGAAGTATCACTTTTCCTTGTATCATTTTTGATAAGACAGACTATTAGAAGAGCTAACTTCTGACTCGGTTCTACCCTTTAGCTGGGAGGCAACCATTTACACATTTGCCAGCTGAGATGGCTATAGACTGTCTAGTTTTATTTTCCAAGGATACTGGACTGACGGTTGGCATCCTTTGTTAGTACATTTATTCTTTTTATCCATACCTTCCCATCCTTCCTTAGGACAAGAAGGATCTTTGTACGTTTTTAAGATGTGGACACACCTTGAGGCTTTCTGAAAAGGTCGCGGTTTTTGCTCTGAAAAGGGTTAGGAGTAATTGTGGTAAAACGCCTGTGACTCAGTCTGGTTTGCAGCCAAATGGAGGCAGGTACCTAACTAACCCTGAGGATGTGAGTTGTGTGCATCCCCTGCTATGACTGCTGCATCTGTAAGACATTTTGTCTCCTTATTGGCAATTGTCTACCAGGTTTCTCTGGTGTGGTGCCTAGTAGGTACGTTTCTAGTTGTGATTTTGGGGAATGTGACATTTAGCTTTAATTGCAAGCAGGTAACTAACTGAAAGAGCCTGTTTTCAACAAAGTTTTGTTCACCCCTATTTTGGGCTTCATTTGTGTAGATTTTGGTCTCTGCCACGTGAGTCATTTTTGTCTCTTCTACCAGAGTCTTATCTAAAGAGTCTCAGATTTCCCCAATGTATGAGCTACTCAATGGACAAAGCATGTGTCATTTTATACTGATATAACTTATTTCTAGATTCTCAGTGAAATGAGACACCATTTTTTTTTTCTGCTTTCCAGACTTCAGCTTTTCCATAAGCCAAATATATCACAGGAAATAGAAGATTTCTTCTTCTGCACTCAAAGTTTGAAACAGAAAGCAACAAAACGCTGAACTGAGGTTAACAGTTGAAATATATTAAAGGCATCCTTTCCCTGAGAAACTCACTTGAAAATATGTGTCTTTCATTGTAGAGGTGACAATATAAATTCCTTAGCAGCCAACAGGTTTTAAACCAATAGATCAGTTTAATGCAAAATGCAAAACCTGACAGATACTTTTAAAAATACATCATTTTCTCATAGGAAGAGCTCTACAGGCTCTTTGATGACAGGCCTTCTAAACAGGTACAGTAAACTACCAGAGAAACGAATCTATCTTTCTTTTAAATTAACGCTAAATTATGACACTGGGCTTTGAGGCATCTATTTAACGTAATGATAGCTCACAGAAGGAGCTGTTAATTCAGAGATTTCCTCATCTTTCCAGGATGTGAGAATTACTCCTCTTTCCTTACAGACAGAGAAGTTGAGGCGGAGGAATCAAATGGTTTGCTCACAATCCCAGAGTGGGACAGGGAATGGAGAAAAGCTGATCTAAGTTGTCTTTGGCTCAACATACTTGGTTACCACTCCCTCTCCCCAAATCAACATGAAATGTTTTAATAGAGTATCACCGTTCTGAAGCCTCAGGTGGTTTCTTATGGTTGTGAAATGCCCTTGCCCTTGGCGTGTGTACGTGCAGGGGCAGGGGGCAGTTTGTAGTCTCCATGGGCTACACGTGGCTCGTTCCTCCCCATGTGTTCTGGTGCTGCTTTCCCATCCTGTAATCCTTTAGGAGTTTCCTGGTCCCAAACCCTCACATCCACACCAGTGGCTCTGGGAATTCATATTTTCTTCTCCAAACTACTGAAGAAGTACTCAATTTTTTCCCTCAGGGAAGAGGTTCCTCACACCTCCCTCAATTTTTCTGCTCCACACACAGGTATTTTGGGAAGCTACCCTTGTCCTCACCAATTCTGGAGTCCCTCATTTTCTGCATGAGGCCAAGGGCTCTGAATCTTCACGTGCTCCTCCTGCACCTTTTCCTTCTGTCTGGGAGGTGAATCATTTAGGACATCTGAGGCAGGAAGGGCAGAGCTGTGGTGGGGGCATTGTTATTCTGGGAGATGCTAACAGGTACTGTGCCAGGCCTTTGATGAAAACATAATTACAGGTCAGAATGGATGTCCTCACCAGATGCCAGGGCTTCATGTGTCCTGCATTACCCATTTCTCAGTTTCTCCAGGATCACAAGGGCACTGCCTATGGATGCCTACAAAATTTTCCTAACATTTTGAATCCAGTTGGCTTTGATGTTCGAAAGCCCTCTGCATTGCATTGGAACAAAGTGATGCCATCAAGCTGATTGCAGGGACTTAACAGTTTGGCCGATTCACTCCCAAACAGAGAGCACAACTGGCTAACGCTGGTGAAATTCCACACAAAGTCCTGACATTCCTGCAGTCCTCTCGGGCGCTGCCTGGGCTCCGGCTGCAGTCAATGATTGATGCAAATTGTGGGGCTGGGGGCAGGGTACGTAGGAACATGGGTCCTTGTGAAATTCAGAGTTTTGAACCTTCTGTGTGAGGGCTATAAAGGCAGTCTGAGCATCCAGAGTGCCTTACCCAGTTAACATGAGCATGAGTGTCTGTTCCCTCTGCAAAGCTGAGGCAGCTTCCCAGATTTGTTCCATTTCACCTACTTTGTGCTGAAATCAAATGTATTTCTGAAGTACCAGCTTTTATGTTCCTACACCTTTGCCTCCCCAAAAGAATTCTGTGATGGATCTCCTAGACATAGTCCTGACCAAAAAAAAAAAGTTAGAATTCAGTTAGAGTTTATTTTTTTCACCTACTCAGTTATGGAAACAATGAGCCAAACTTTGACAGCCGCAAATGTAATTTTGCATCGCAGTTAAACATACACATTATATTCACATATAGGTTGTGTTGTCTGTGCTGTGCTAGAGGGCTGTGCTAGAAACTCCTGTTTCTAACTGGTTTTGCATTGGTGACTTGGGAATAAGGATTACCCAGCATCATTCTGCAAAGAAAATCAATATATTAAAACAAGAACCTTTCAGTGATGTTTACCTAGGTCTTTTTTTCCTTGCACATCATTCGTTTTGTGTCACAGTGGTTTATTCTAGACATGTTGTCCTAGTGAAGGATGTCACTGTCAGCAAATCCTGTGTCTGTATGTCCATACACACATATGTTCCCAGGTTCATCATCGTTTCACATGTGTGTGTCTTCCTCCTTTTGAAAAACCACTAGCAGACAACTAGACATTGCTGATGATATTCTTGCTTTACCTTTCTTTTTCAAGTTTTCTGATCCAGTTCAAGCCTTTATTGGCTACCAGAGCTGTATAAAGAGAAAGTTCATCCACCTACATCACAATTATTTGGTTGCTAGGAGTATTTTTAGCAGCATGATTTGGTAACTGGTTCCAAATACAATAGATTAGGAAGAGTCACACTGTGGCCCAGCAAAGACTGAGGGGACTAGGCAATGAGGAGGGGACGAGGCAACTCAGCATTAGATGCGAGGGGGCAGAGCTGCAGAGAGCTCCCACTTCCCTCACTGTCTCAGGTGGGTGGAAGGAGAAAGAATGTGAAACGGTGTAGCTGTGGTGCCTCCCACCATACCGAAACAGCGGGGCAGACAGCTGCTCAGGCAAGTCAGGAGGTAAGTGCTGTAATCACCATAGAGCCAGTGGAGTCACTGAAGCAGACCCATGAGTAAACACACTGACCCTTACTCATGGTAGATTATTATCTCATGGTCTAGTCTGTGGATGGATTTGCTCATACAGGCAAATAGTATTGTTCTTTTTATGTGGCATCTGTCTTTCTGAAGATACCTTACTGTGGAGAACACAGTTTGGAGGAAAGACTTGACTGATACACAGTAACTCAAGAAACAGAGAGAGATGAAACCATGTTTTAATGGAGTGGTGTCATGCTGCAACCCAACTGAATTCCATTTCCTTAGTATTTTTGAGGAATGTGATTTCTAATATTTTGGGTTTCTAAAGGTTAAAAGCGGAAATAGTCTAGTCTGTGGCAGACTAGCCAAATACGGGTACTTTCCAGAGAGCGGTTTCAAGCCATCTCTCCAGTACCTGCTGCTCTGCTGGTGGGAATTCAAACCCACTGACTCTGTGCAAATGCATGAAATTCACAGAGTTCAGCTGGCTGGAACCAGGAGGTGAAACAGTACAGCTGAGTTTCATTCCCAGATGGATTGGAATGCCAAAGGAAAACAAACAATTCCAAAGGAGAAAAATAAATTAAAATATCTGTTTTACCTAGATTTAAGAATGTGGATGACAACCAAATCTTACGAAAGAGCATATTAGCACAGAGTAAGCAAATTTTATCTCGATGCTGTTCCTTTAAACCAGCCTGAACTTTGTTGGGAAAAGGTCTCAAGCCATTGAGCAATCTCTGGTTTGGGCAATCATGTTGCTATGCTTCATCGGTTAAGCACAGAAGTAATTCAGAAAATGAAGCCACGCTGCATCTGTCATATCATTTAAAATTTAATTCAGTTTTGCAGGTATTTGAAGATTGCAAAATGAACCACATTGCCCTGCAATATTCTGCCGATGCTGGAATCTGCTCTAAACCTAATGGGTTTCTTTAGCTCTGAGAGCTGGAGGTTTCCCCCTCCCTGCAATATATTCTAGTCATGACACTTACTGAAATTCCAACAGTAATTTATATACAGTAACTGACTGCCCTTAGATGAGACACTAAACAATCTCTGTGCGCCAGGCTGCATTTTTCTCATTAAATGTAGCACTCCATTGGCAGTCACTTCTCCCAAACCAGCATCATTTATAAGTACTATTGACAGTTTGCATGGAAAGCATTTAAAAAAAAAAAAAATTATAATAAGCAAACTCAGAGAAATATCCTTAGATAGGACTATCCATTAGTAATATTACTTGCACAAATAGTCCCCATGGCTTGGAAAAGGCTGTAAATATAACTCCCATACTGGAAAGCCAGTTATGCACAGACTTCTCTTTATACGTGCTCTTGGTCCTGTTGAAGACACTGGGATTAGCCACATGATTAAAGATAGCCGTGTGTCTTAAGGTTGCAAGACAGACATTTTGTCTGCCAGACAGAGCGCCTCTACGGTAAGCACCTTTCAGCTTTGCAACAGGGTTTCAAGAATTTTGAAGTGTTGTTTCAGTTTCGCGGGGTTCTTCCATGTTAATGATCTAAAGATATATGCATAAATATATAGGAAAGTTTACTTTCTTGTTGGTATTCCCTGGTTTTGGCCGTTGTGCATATCTGTCATGCTGAGGGGTCAGAGCCAGCATCCCTGACCCAAACACTGCTGTGTTGGGATGTGTGTTGATTACTTCTCATTTATAATAGTTTTTATTAGAGACCATAGAGATACCTAAAATCGAAGTATTTCTGCTTGCATGAAATCTGGCTCAGATCCAGGCAGCTCCATCCATAAGGTCAAACAAGAGCTTTGCATCCCCAAATCCCTTGCAGCTCAAGTCTGCATTTTTGATCCAGATATGAATTCCCTGGCTGCCCTCCTCCAGCACCTCATAGACCCCTTGACATGATAAAATACATGAAAAATAGGTAAAAGACCCTCAAAAAAAAATAAAACAAAACAAAAAACAACCAAAAAAACCCACAACAAAACCAACCAACCAAACAAAACAACAACAAAACCAAAGCAACCAAACAAAAGCAAACCAGAAACCAAAAGAAAAGCTCAAATAGGCATTGATAGCGCTACCCCTTTTTGTGTGTGGTTTCCGTCCAGCCTGGAAGGGATAATAATAAAAGATCACCACCACAAAACTCACACCGTAAAAATGAGTTTTTGGAAGTCCGGCAAGCCGAGGGGCACCTCCAAGGCGCCTCCCTCACCCCTTTTCACCTCAACCAGCGGGGGTGACGCCACTCCCTCACCATCCCTTCTCACCAAAACCCAGCGCGCGGGGAGATGTTTGTGAGGTAGGGTTGTGGTGGCGGTTTTTTGGGGCTTTTTTGTAGGGTTTTTTTGGTGTGTGAGTTTTTTTCCTTTTTTTTTTTTTTTAATCTTTCTTTGAGGGGAAGGAGTGTCACAAGCCACCTGTAAGCCTCGGGAAAAGGCACCCTGAGGGCACCGGAGGGCGGAGGGGAGGCCACCGGCCACCCCCCATTGCGGGGGCAGCCTGCCCTCCGGTCCCCTCAGCGTGCGACAACGTTTAACGGCCCTTCCCGCCCTAGAAGCCCCTCCCCCCGCTGGTATGTGCCGGGAGGGGCGGGGGGGGGGGGGGGGGGAATGACGGGGGCGCCGCGGGTCACGGGACTCG
>JAAGNO010018074.1:0-22490 GCA_033439905.1 Ceryle rudis
TCTGCCAAGGAAGGGGTGCTGGGCGGGGGGGGGCCGACTGGGCGGAGAGAGGCCCGGTTGCGCGGTTAGGGGGGAAACGGAGGCGGGAGAAAGCAGCGCGTCTTCGGCAGGGAGAGCTGCCTGCTCCTGCGCAGCCGGGAAAGCGCTCGTTCCTGCGTGTGCGGCAGTGCTTTTAGAAGTCGCAGATGGGTGTGGAGAAAGCACGCCAGGTTCTGCTGCGTCCCTGTCTGGCTGCAAAACCACAGATAGCAGCAGCAGAAGGGATGGAGTTTGCACAGTGGACAGGAAGTGGTTAATTTTGTCTAATTTTTGACTAATTTTAGAGAAGAGGTGGCACATCTACACACGTTCCTCTTGGTGGAGATACAGGGATTTTAGCTGCTTTGGATATACAGAGATGTGGGAGAAGTGACTAATGTACAGTGATGGTTATTGTGGGTGAAGTGAGCAGCTGTTGCCGTGGAGGTAGAAGTCAATGGAGAAGTTCAGAAGTTACTAAATACCTCACAATTAACCTGCGTAACATCCTTCCAGACTGCAGAGAGTAACCGAATCTGCATCTCTCAATATGAAGAACTGCTGCTGCCAGGCAAATGCAACCTTAACTTCACTGAAGCAGCACATCACATCACCGAGGCATGGTGCTTCTCTACTGCTCCTTCACCTGGCCCACGCTTCAGAATTGAGCCTGTGCTCACCTTCACCCCAGAGATACTGCCCACGCGTACCTGCAGGCCACAACCATGTATTTCATGATTCTTGAGGATCCCTGCCAGACTTCCCTGTGCACGAGTATTTCCTAAATGAAGCTCATCAATCTCTCACATCAAGGGAACAGTTGGGACAGCTTGCCCCCGTAAGCATCATTTGTCTTCAGTACATCTCACATAGTACAATTAATGGCAACTGGTGAACGAACAGAAGAGTATTTGCGATCAAAGGCAAAAAAACCTCTCAACCCTGCACAAATTGCAGCATATCCATTTAGTTCTTTGTCATGTCCACTCTCAGGGGTCGCTACCAGTTTTAGGGGACCAAGTTAAGCTTGATTTAAAGTCTAACACAGAATGTGAAATTGGGGAAGAAATGGGTTGTGGCAAGAAGGTCGCTATTCAGAGGGAACTCTGCCCTCTGGAGCCCACGGGGAAGGCAAGGGAGGCGGCAAGGTGCAAGAGACGCCTTGCCAGGATACAAAGCTCCGGGCAGCAGCATGGGTGCCGGGCTGGCAGGCGGGAGGGCAGATGTGAGGTCTCGCGTCGTCCCTCCACTGTTCCGGCAGCGAACGGCAACGATCGAACCCCCGGCTCTGCAGGCCCTTTCCCCAGCCCGGGCCAACTGCGGAAGACGTGGGCCTATGCGAAGCGCTCCCAACTTTGCTGACTGTGATGGAGTCTCTCAGTGACAAGCCGTCCCCTGAGTGCCCTGGGACAAGGAAGGGGGCGCGGGAGGCCCTCGCTCTCCGCCTGACCTCTCACGGTTCCCCACGCCGCTCCCGGAGGACAACAATTCCCAGAATGCCATGCGAGCGGGTTCACGTCTCCCGCTGGCGGAGCTCGGCCAATGGGAGGCCGCGGAGGGCGCCGGGAGGAGCAGGTTGCGCAGGCGGGGAGGGGCGGGGCGGCGGAGCCGGCGGCAGCGGCGGAGCGGCGGCGGCGGGAAGGACTGTCCCAGCGTTCGGCGTCGGCGACGATGCCGGTCCATTCCCGGGAGAAGAAGGAGAACAACCATGATGAGATGGAGGTGGACTACGGGGAGAACGAGGGCAGCAGCTCGGAGGAGGAGGAGACCGAGAGCTCGTCCGTGTCCGAGGAGGGGGACAGCTCAGGTACCGCGGCCGCCCGTGGGGCAGTACCTCCGAGGGGGGCGCCGCGACGGTTTCTCCCGCGCCCGGCGCGCTGCACTGGGGAGAGACCGGTCCCGCCCCCCGGGCTCCGGTGGCTGCCGCTGCCCAACCCCGCCGTGACCCCGCCCCTCACCGCTTCGGCCCGGCCCGGCCCAGCCCGGCCCGGCCCAGCCCCGCCCAGCCCAGCCCGTGCTCCTGCCCCACGGCCCTTCGGACCGCTCGCCAGGGGGGAGGGACGCGGCGGGGCGCATGGGCACGGAGGCACCCCTTGTAGAGCCGCCGACTCCGGAGCCGGCTGCCGCCCGGGCCGCTCCTTGTAGGTGTTGCGCCCTGCTGGCCGTGAGTGCGTGGCCCACAGCGGGGTGCTCCCTACGGTCTCCACGTGAAAGCTTGGCATGCTTACATACATACGTGTGCATGCACATATACAGAGTACAGGCATGACTGTATGTGCACATATATATTTCCTCGTATTCAAAGTCGTTAATTTCAATTAAATGCTTTGAGGCCTGTTTTTGAGGGGGACTGGAAGGCCTGTCAGTACCATTGGCCTCTTTTTTCAAAGCATTTCCACTTCTGTTCTTAAGGTTCCTTCCTTTTTCCATAGCTTTCTCTGGACTGTAGATTTTGAATTATATTAGTAGGTAGAAGTGCAGCTTTAAAAATAATACTTTTTCTATGCTCAAGTTCCATTGTGTTAGTAGAAGTTTATCATCTGTTTAAACCTAAGTTATTACCTGGGGTAAATTATAAAATGGTCACCTACAGGGAAGGGTACTAGTCATCGGGGACATACACCGTTGCTTTGGAATCACCATGGCTCTGTAAGTAAGTAAGCTCCATAAAGCAGGATCTATGTCACTGGATAGACTACCTGAAAAACAGTAGCTGTGTTCAGTGCTATCTGTGGTCCTGAGGTGTGTTTCTGGCAGCTTAAGTGCTTTAGCATGTTCTCCCGGGATCTTGTCCTGTGCCTGCAGGAGCACACTGACTTGTGGTATGAGTGCTGGAAGGAGTCCCACATTAAGGAATGTACCATGAACTAGACAAATCAGGCAGCTGTGAAATTATATTTTTACATATGTTGTCTTGTGATTGATTGATCTGTGTGTGTCAAACTCCTCAATATACACTTAATTTTAAATTTTTTGTTGTTAAAAGATCTGGGAGATCTTGAATGTTAAATCCTATGGCTTTTATATTCACACTGATGCAGTTCGGGGAAAGCCCTGCTCTGTTGGTTCCATGTGGAGCTTGCTCTTGTCTGGGCTGTGCATGGGTTAGTGTCCTGGTTTGAGTCCAAGGTGTTGGCGCCCCACAGGTGTGGTACAGAGACAGCCAAGCTGACTTTACAAAACTAGAGTGAAGACTCAACTAGTGCTGGGAAAGTGTGGCTGCCATGTTGAACCAGAATATAGTCACTCCTTAGACCTTGATCTGGATTAATACTCTGCACCAGAGTTGATCACTCACCAGAAGCCTTGGTTAATACACAAATCCAGGCAATCTGCCCATGTTTTATAGAGAGCTTCCTGTGTTTTGGGTGTTTTGTTAGGTTGTTTTTTTTCCTTTTTTGCTTCCTTCTCCCCTGTCCCGCAATGCCTTTTTGCTAGCAAGTATTGCTGATTGAAACCCATTTTACAAGTTAGGCTGCTGTCCACCTGGATCAGATTGCTGGCTGCCACTGTGCTGCCTCTTATCATTACCCACTCTTCTTAGTGCTTTCCTGTCCTCGTTCTTCCACTGACTTGAATGCTCATTGGGCCTTTGTATGCTAAGCTGTCAGAAAAATAACGCATTAAAATGGTAGCTAGTGAAAATGTCTTGGTGGAGTCTGATATGTAAATAGGAGGGCCTGGGAACTATGTAAGCCAGTGGTTAGATAGACTGCAGCTTAATAACAGCATGTCATAAATTGCAGGTTTTTGAGAATATCACAGAATGCCCTGAGCTGGAAGTGACCTCTAAAGCTCATCTAGTCCAACCCCCTCTGCAGTAAGCAGGGACATCCTCAGCTAGATCAGGTTGCTTAGAGACTCATCAAGCCTGACCTTGACTGTATCCAGGAATGGGGGCCTTCACTACCTCTCTGGGCAACCTGTTCCAGTGTTCCATCAGTGTTCTGTATGTAAACACCTCCAACTTAAATCAGTTAACCGGACACCTACACATTTTTGTGAATTTGAGACTAATTATTTGCACAGGTTTAGATGAGAGGTTTCCTGGAGCAGGTAGTTCTTTAGTTCTGGGCTGTTCCTTCATCTGAGGGGAGGTCTTGCTTCTCTTGTCTATTGCAGTGCTGCAGAGGGGATCTCTTTAACTAGTGAACTATGGACCACATCCAGGTATAGTCAGAAAGAGTCAGCAAAATTACTATAAACGTAGTGATTTTTTTTTTTGTGTCTGTATTAGCAACTGATCTGGCAAAATGAGAATAAAGAATAAGTAATTTTGAGTAGATCGTGCCGAGGCCCCTACATCTCCAAAGTAGTTGGTGTTTATTTCAGATTATGTAGCGTGAACTGAAACTGTTTGGAAGCTGCCTGAAGGACAAGTCATTGCTTCAAACCCTTGTGTTCTCCATAGGTGTTGTAACACATTTGACAAGTACCTGTAATGAAGCTTTGACTTTGATAGGAAAAGAACTTCGGTTCGTGTTCGCCAAAACTGCTGCAAACTGACCCAGTGCCTAATAAGCTGGACCAGTCCTGGGATTGGCTTCAAAACTATGCTGTTCTGAAACTGGAGCGTGCACACAGCTTTCATAAACAGTTGGGCCGCTGTAGGTGGAGCGTTTATTGATGCAATTACAGATCTGCCACCGAGGAAGGCTGATCAGTCATTCCTTATGCCTGTTCTCTCAAAGCAATTCTGTTGAAAAACAAGGCCAGAAAAATGTGCTTAAACTGTCTTGGGCTCTTTAGTTGAAACCTAAACTAGGCAGAATTTCTGTGTGCTGGTGTTTACCCTGGAAAAAAAGGTAAATTTGAGTGAGGATACCAGAGCAAGCAGCTGGCAGTAATCGCGTTTTAAGTTGGAAAAGCATATTTGATTATGTCCTTGTTTGCACCACAACCTGCTCTGTTCCTTTCAGATGTGACTTTAAAAAGCATGCTTCAGTTCTTTTATTAACAGAATTGTACGTGGACTAAAAAGGGAATACTTTATTTTGGATAAGAAATTTCTGGAGATGACTTCTCAAGAAGTTCTCATATATGAAGTCTGTGAGATCTTTCAGGGGAAAACAGAATGTAAAGGAGGACTATACAAGCTTATTGGGCAGTAGGTGGGTGAGACACAGGGTTGTGGATGAGTTCCAGGAGCAGCACTGCCACAGTAACCACTACTTACTTAGCCCATCTTAGCCTTCCAGTTTGTATTGTAGCTAGGTGCAATCTGGGAATGCCCTTTCTTCGAGTCAAAACAAAAGTAATTTTCTGTGTGAGAAATGGAACTTGTTATAATAGATGTGAACTTAACTCTTTCTCTCTTCTGACTCCTGGTCTCTGGTGAAGAGAGAATTGTCTCTGTTAGTTCCAGCTCTGAAAGCTGCTCTTTTTTAAAATTTGTCTTTGATCCTGTTTGTAGGTGTGCTAAATGGTATTTTTAAAGAAAACTTTGAAGCTTACATGTTCTCAAAGACACTTTGGTGGTGTTTTATTGAAGGCTAATAATTCTGTTGTCTTGCCATTGTCTTGGTTTCTTCTGGGATTAGGGGGAAGTAAGGAGGGAACTGTGTTTTAAGTGAATGTAGTCCGTGAATGTTTCTTCAAAACAACACAATAAGCTCTCCAGATAATTTCTGTTGCATTCCACAGAGAACTGCTTTTAACGGAGCACTTAAAATGCAATGATTACAGGAAATTACATGGTTCCCTCAGTGTCTTGACAAATACGAACTTACTCCATGGAAGCATATTGCTCCTACAGACATAAGATGATTAGCACTGCAAGAAATAAGTCTTAATTAAAATTAGTAATAATGAGAAAAAAAGATTTTGAAGGAATTTTTTTTTTAATTTGTCGCTTGCTTTACTTGCATTCAACCTTCTGTTTTGTTTTGTTTTCCAGTAGATGCCTGAGAATATGGAAGGTGCAGTTAGAAGAAGCATAACTTGTCCTTGACAGCTGGCACCTTTTCTATCCTGTTCCTTTTGAAGCTATATATTTAATATGTTTTTTTAATTGACCATAGATATATAGTCAATAAAATATATATAGATACAGAACAGCATATTGGGGATGAAAAGCCACAAGTTATGCTCACTATCCCAGAACAAAGATTGGCCATTTTTTAGAGCACTTTATATAGGCCACAGCTTATTAAGGAAAAAAAAAAGCTATTTTGGGCTCTGTTATGTTTTAAGTGCTATGGGTTTTTTTTGTCTTTAAACTGGGCTGCCCTAGTTACTGAGTTGGACTGCTTGAATATAGTAGGAAAAGAATGACTGTGATTTTGAAAGTGTTTAAAAATACCCTAAATGCTTTGTGCAGTATGAAACTTTATGGAAAATGTGAAGTGTTAAAACAGAGTGGGCCTATTAGCAAGTATTTTAATATGAAATGAGAATTTTCTGCCTCCAGTGATGCAAATTTTTAACTGGAAAGCCATGAGATTCAATCCTAAAATTTCTTTTTCAGTACTGATTATTCCCCAGTCTGTGTGTTAAGGCCACAGGGAAGAAGATCTGTAACTGGGGAATTAAAAACATTTCAGGACTCTGACTTCTTCATCATTTTATGAATCTTACTGGAGGCAGAATAAAGGTGAAACAGTTGAAGAGTGGCCTAGCATGTGAAGTGAATTGCCAGGCAGAACATAGACTTCTAGGCAGAAAGTCAAATACTTTTGAGTGTATATGCAGCTGAGGGGAGGCTGCAGAGAGCTGTGTGTTATTTCAGTCTCTGAAAGAGTCAGCTGTGCCCTCGGATGCCAATGCATTATAGTTCCTTGCAATGCAAGTTTAAAATGTAAGATGTAGTCCCCTTCCCCTCCAGCAGTGGAAGGTCCACTGATCCTCAGCCAGGGTTACAGTTCTAATTTGTTTTCTTTGGTTTGTAGGCCCTAAACATACACAAATGATAAAACCCATGTTCATATAAAGAAAAGCTTCTGAGTGAATTCATTACTAAAACATGGAACCAGAAGCACAGCCGCACATGTCTGAAACACATACCTGAGTTTGAGAATAAAGTAGGAGCACTATTGGTATCCCAGTGCTTGTTCCTGTCTGGCTTCACAGGGAGGTGCCTTCATATTTTAAAACAGCTTTATTTTTATAGCGCATTAATGCTTTAGAAATCTCTGAGTAATATGACAGCCACATTCCTTAAATGTGTCCAAGCTGAAAGTTGTCTAGTCAGTTTTGGCCTGACTATTACATTGGACAGCCAAATAAACCATTGCTATTTAATCTGATTTTCAACCTTATTCTGAGATTCAGGATCTGCCTTGCTTTTGAGAACAATATTAAAATAAAATAGCATCTCTTAATAGCCTGAATGGTCATTAAGATGAACTACAGATATTTCAACATTAATATTTCAGATTCAAAGAACTGTCTCAATTGAACAGAATGAAACCTGTTTTCAAAAACAAGCGTTACTTTTTTTTTTTTAATGGGTATTAATTAAAACAACAGCTCAACTTTTGTATGAAAAATATAACACTGAACCATGCGTGCTTTCCAGGGTTTACTTTTGCTCATGCTAGCTCAGGATACATTTGAATTTTCAGTGACTTGCAAACAGCTTCATGCTGAATGGTGCCTTTTGTCTGATGTGATATACAATGTTTAGCTTTTCTGTTTCACACATTTTTAGATATGCTTTCTATTATCAGTCATGAAATTTAACTTCTTGAAGTGTTACAGTGATGTCGTTTCCAATTTTGAAGAAAAAAATTGCTCTCTATGGAGATTCTTCCAGAATTAGATCTAAAGTTCTTACTTTGTAGTTTATATGGCAAGTGATTTCTCCTATTCTGCTATAAGATAATAATATAATGGATAATCTGTTTGTGGCTAAAATTCAGGCTTGCTTCAGATCCACTAGAACAAAATATCCAGTTTATTTGGTTATACATTACATTGTTCAAAATAAGTTACTTTTTTTTTATTCTTAGAAATGGATGATGAGGACTGTGAAAGAAGAAGAATGGAGTGTTTAGATGAAATGTCCAATCTTGAAAAGCAATTTACGGACCTTAAAGATCAGTAAGTATTTTAAAGTTTTAAGTGCCTCGTTTGAGGATCTATTAAATGAGAATATTGGTGTAGCTGCTGTTTCTTGTCTTTCATATATATGGATGCTGCTTTTGAAGAAGAATAAGGATCAAAAGCTCTGAAATTATTTGCAGACAGTTGCAGAACACATTTATTTATTTTCTATTTAGCTGTAAGAATAGTTTTGAAGTGTTGTTGCTGTGGAGGGCTGGTGTGGGTCTATTGCATTAAAATTCTTAGCAGAACCACAAATTGTGATTTTAGGGGAACTTGTGATTTTATTAATTTACTCAAGATTTTTGCATGCTTTTATGTATGTGGGACAAAACTGAGCAGTGTCTTAAGTAAGAAATTAGGGCTTTTTTTTCAGGGTGTCACAGCAGTTTTTATAATTGGTACCAATGAAAGTTTCTTGTGGTTGCTGCAATCCAGATATCAATAAAAAAAAATAAAGGAAAATACTGTCTGTAGTTTGCCATAATGTCTACATCAGTAGTAAAGACCTAATTAAGTAGAAGAAATTAAACTAATAGCCACAGGTGGTCAAAACAGAATCTCATTTGTATTATAGCCAGTCTTTTGTATGTATTTTAAGTTAGCTTTTTTTCCACACATGCCCAGACAAGCTAGATGCATCTATTCCAATTTCAGTTGGTGGTAATGTGGCAATTAACTTAATCAGGTACCTGACAGGTGAAACTTTGAGGACACCTTGCCTTTTCTTGGACATATATTTTTATTGAAAATCTAGTCAGTTGTCATTAAATTTCAGGTGCATGTTTATATGGTGAGAGAGTTCTTTCTGCTACATAACTGAGATAAACAACTTGCTTTGCCTATTGGGACACTGTGAGGTCTACCTAATAGGTCTGTAAAAAATTGCCCAACAAGCAATTTTTTTCTGCAGTGTTTAGAGAATACTGTCCTGATGCTTTTTTTTGGGTGGGAAATGGAGCCAGCTGTATTGGAGCTCCAGTATTGGAGCCAGTTGGTACTGACTGGTTTGGCATTTGAAAAAGGGCCAGCTTTTGAGTTCAGTCCTTACTGACTCTTCTATCTGTTGGACAGCTTGGATGACTCAAAACAGATTGTGGAAACAATCTTTTAAGGAGTAAATATGAAGGAGGGTGGTCTTGGGAGGAAGGAAACAAGTATTTCTGGGGGTTTAATGATTGCGAATGGTGTTTGTGAGGTGGTATGGCTGTGGTATATGAGGAGGAGGGTTAGTTGAGAGATTGGGGCGTTTGTATGGGCTGGAAGAACTGTAGTGATGGGAAAATGGGAAAAGTCCTATTCGAGCGATGGAAGAGGGATTGTAAGGAGGAGCAGCTGTGAACAGGGAAATGATAAAGTGGGGAAAGAAGAAATAGATGCATAAGCTATGGGGTATTTAGTCACAACCAATAGCAGAGATGATTATGTGATTGCATCTGCCTCCTCTTCCTTTTCGGGGAAACTGTGAAATAAGTGGTTGATAGCTGTTACCCATTTTAGGCAAGTCAATGTTTGAAAGTACTGGATAAACTGTTGTAGTCTGTCAGCTGCTGCTTAGTACCAAGGGCTGGCACCACCCAGTTCATAACTGTGCTCTGATACAGCTGGAACTTGTTGCTGTGTAGCCACATGTTAGTGACCCACCAGTCATGTGTGCTGTGCACCTGTGCTTATGTTCTAGCTAAATAATTCTGCTGTAGCTCTCTTAACCATCATGTATGTAGCATGCTCATCAAGGATTGAGTCCAACAGATTGGGTTTTGATCAGCTGCAGACCATGTCAGCTGACACAATTAGTCAACATCAGCTGACTGTGGGATAGATTGCATGTATCATACTCTTAACAGTTTGTGGGTAAGAAGGAGGGGAGTGATCACTGACTATTGCTAGGCTACATGCTTGAACTATGGAGTTGTCATCAAAGTAAAAGGGTGAGCAAGCTAGTGGCAGATGAATAGGAAGTATTTCTTAGGGAGGTCTCGATGTATCAGTACTCATGCACTTTCTCTTGTCTAATTCATTACATAATGTATGCACTTTAAACAAGCAAAAAAGCAGTGTTGCTGTCCCAAGTACATCTGTAGTATCTGTGTAAGCGGATATAACAAAGATATGTTCATCTGTGTAAACAGATGACATCTGACATGTTCTTAATGCATACATCAGAGTTCGTATGGTTGCCAGAATTCTACAGCTTTTGATTGTGGGGTGCAAGGTAAATGAGAACAGGAAAAGCTGCCTAAATTGATGATTCTACCATTGAACACTAAGCAGTTGCAAAGAGTGGAGCTTCACTGTGATTGCAATACTTGTTATTGATATTACATTACATTCTTCAAAATACAAGCAGATTTCTTTATTGTCTGGCAGTAAATATCAGCTTTTATAGAATGAATGAATTGATTTTATATAAAATAAAAATACTTCAAATATGTTTCCTTTTGTCTGAAATGGAAGACGTCAGTTAGAAATGATCCCGTGCTCTTTGTGATAGTGTGCTATGTGTGGATTTCCATAGGAGAAGAAATGAGGGTTGCTTCAATAGAAGCCTGCCTCTTTTTCCTTTGCTTAAGGTAGAGGGGGGAGTAGATTTGTGAACATGAAAGCAAATGGGCATTTCTACCCACAAAATGTCTATCTTTCTCTCTGATGATGTAATCATATTGTTCTTATGTGTTGTAACACCATTTCCTGCCCTCTTCTGTGTCGATTCACCTTCTACTCCATCTTAATCCTGATAACAGCCATGCTATTTTCTTTTTTCTTCTTCCTTAAGAGTTGGAGATACATTTCATTCTGTCTTTACAGAATCACAGAATGGTAGGGGTTGGAAGGGACCTCTGGAGATCATCTAGTCCAACCCTAAAGCAGGTTCACCTAGAGCAGGTTGCAGAGGATCACATCCAGGCGGGGTTTGAAAGTCTTCAGAGAAGGAGACTACACAACCTCTCTTTACTTCCTACACTTTTGAATGTCTGCCCGTGTTTTACTGAAAGGCTTAACAGACATAAGGAATATTGTTCAAAAAGAAAATAAGTATTGGGAAATTCAAGTGGTAACAAATCTAAACTTTGCTTCGGTGGATGTATCATAGCATTAACAAAGTGATGCAGAATAATTCTTTTAAAAATATTCCTTCTAACTTGTGTTTTCTTTTAAATAAAATACATATGTTTTATTTCTAAATTATTTGAAGACTTTACAAAGAAAGATTAAGCCAAGTGGATGCAAAACTACAAGAGGTGATAGCCGGAAAAGCACCTGAATATTTAGAACCATTGGCAGCTTTACAAGAAAATATGCAAATCCGAACCAAGGTGGCAGGTAGGCATGTAAAATGAGTATTGCTGTTAAAACAGTATAAACTTGCTGTGCATTCTAAAGTCAATCTTTTTTTTTTAATTTTTGTATTTGTTAAAGAAGTGTGTTTTAAAGTTAGAAATACTGTGACATAGTTTTAAGTGTAAAATATTTTTCAAGTTAAAATGAATAGATTTCTTACTTCTTTGCACAAGTTGCCTGATAACATCTCACTAAAAATATGGCTTTTGTTTCATTTAATGGCTATCTGTCTTTCTGTTGTAAGCACGAAATTACTAAGTTTAAAAATATCAATAATTTTTATTAGTCAGAAGAGTTGGAATCTAGTCTGTTCTCCTCTGGTCACTGTTAGAGTTAAAAGATATGCAGGTGCTATCTCATGAAGTGCTTGCCAGATCATGTTTTTCTGTTCCTCTAGTCTGTGTTTCTTCTAGTCCTCTGTTCCCATCCTCCTGTTCCATCTGGGGAAAGAGGAAAACTCTTGTCTTTAGCAGCTTTTATCTAAGCTGCATTTTAATTATTAAAAATAAGGTTTATATAGGCTTTTATGCTCAATAGAAGAAGCAGGCAAGAATTTTTATCTTCTGGGATGTGACTATATAGTCCTATGAAATGGCAGTGGTATTATAGGAAGACAAAGTTCTGTACTTCCCTATCACAAATTATTTTCATGTTATAGCTCTACTCCTTTAAAACTAATTTAGCTGTCTAAGTAAGGGTTACCTAACACAGGCTGTCAGAGAGACAAAGGGCAGACAGTTGTGACCTGTCTAGCCAGAGAAGCTATGCCAGTGTCTTTTCTAAGAAATGCAGTAGAAGCACAGTGCAGGCAAACTGGAAAATGGCAAGCCTGCTTACACTTTTCATAATACTAATGCTGCTTCAGTGCTACTCAGTATGTCTTCATTGGTGCTTTTGACTTTAGGCTGTGGAGAGAATGTGAAACCTTTTGGTCTATTGCATTTCTCTCTCACCTGGTCTTCCCGGTAATGCTTTTCCTCCGCTGGTGACCCAGAATTGTTTTTTAAGATCTTAACCCAAATTTACTTGACTAGTCCTAAGTAGTCCACTTAGGCTTCACAGAAGGTTTGCTAGTGAAGGTTTGCTAGAAAAGTAACTCGAATCAAGCTTTTTGATTTTCAATTTTAAATCTAAAACTATGGATATAAATGCATCTGTGGTAAAAAAGAAATTCATGTTCCTCTGCTTTATAAGACACTGAGCGCTTTTCACACAAAATATAGATCTTTTCTATTTCAGCAAGTCAGGAATACAACTCTTTCTTTTAGAAGTATTCATCTCTATATTGCTCAATTTCAGGCAAATAAGCATTTATTGTAAATTGGTAGACTTAGATATGCCAGTCAGCCTTAAATATTGGGTGGGGAAAGCCAGCATAACATACTGATGTAAGAAAAGAACATTTTGAATTCTAGACCAAAAGTGGCTTCACAGTGGAAAGGTGATTGACATAATACTTTGTGGTTTGGTTTTTTTAGGAATTGCTGGTAATGGTGTTGTCCCTCTTGTAGTGTATTAACTTATGGTCAACTGAATTCTAAGCAAAGTTGGTTTTGGAGTTCTTTCATTGCTAGACAACACCAGCATGTGTGCAAACTTAACTCCTCAGGATTTTATTCTGGAGCAGTTCAAGTATTTTGTGTTGAATGCACTGAATTTATTACATCAATTTCTAGTTATACTTGCTTGATACTATGTTTCAGATACCTTTCAGATTTTTTCAGCTCTCCATTTAGGGGACAGTTTTTCAGAATTTTTTAGGAAATGCTCCTAATACTTGGTATCTTCCATACTGCAAGGTGGCCATTTCTAAGAATGTAACAGTGTCTTGTTAACTGATGTGATTTATTAAGGTCATGCATTATAAAGTAAACTTTATTCCACGTACTAATTTTGAAAAGCTTGTTCTTTCAGTTTCCTAGTTATTTAAAATTTTCCAACTGTTATTTAAAAATCTAAGAAAAAAGTGGGCCATTTAGTACTTCATGGATTTGAAAACTTAGGATATTCAGGATAATTTTATCAGAAATATGGAATATACGTATTTTATAATATTAGCATGACTGCTGGTGTAATTTCTTGACTGATAAGGTAAAAAGTTAAAATAGCATTTATTTTTCCTCATCTTCAGAATTAAGGGATTACTTGTTCATATTTTACTCTGTAAAGCAACCAGCCACCGTTAAGTGCCTAATATATCTGTATTTTGAAGTATGTACATGTTCTGGCATTTGACACCGTCTTAAAACAGATTTCTGAAATCAAATGTTAGCTAAAGAAAGTAATATTGCTGTAATTTGTCTGCTTACAGGTATCTATAGAGAGCTTTGTCTGGAATCTGTGAAGAACAAATATGAATGTGAAATTCAAGCCTCTCGACAGCATTGTGAGGTTGTGCCAGCTCTTTTACATGGATAGCTGATCTTATCTAACTTTATGTCCTGCTTTCCAAGTTCAGTGCATGTTTTTGTTACTGCTGTTACTTGCTATATGAATGCAACTGCCTTGTGCTATTTAAGGCCACATAAGAGATTATGCAAAGCATGTAAAAATTAACTCTATATTCATTTGGCTTTGCATATAATTGTAGCTGAGGTTTATTATTTTTCATTAGAAATTTCTTAATAGATTCCCACATGATTTTATTTTACCTTTGTTATAAACAGATTGCCAAGAAAAGTGACTAAAATACCTGACAAATTTTTTTGCAAAAAAGCGCCCTATGTTTTAATAACAACAATAAAAATAAATTAATGTCTTTTTAAGATGCCTTAGACAGCTAGTGATAGAGTTGTCATTTCAAAAGCGGTTACAGGAAAAATAGATTTCTCTCCTTGAACATAAATAATCCTTTTTAAGCATCTAAATACTGGATACCAAAGTATAAATACTTGAATACATGCACGTCCAATGCTGTAACAGCTGCTTAGATCCTGAGGTTTACATCATAGAATCCTCAGCCCCCAGTTGCTTAAACAAGTTTTCTTCTGAGTGGTTCATTATATTCCTCAAATCTGTAGCTCCTGCTCTACCAATAAAGCAAGAATGTGCATGTGTACTTGTAAAAATTCCCATTCTCTTGATGTCTTGGAAAAGACCAATGTATAATGAAGAACTGCTCATTACTTACTATCTTTGCTCCTGTGAATACACCTGAGGTTGGACAGAATCCTGTAAGACTTACAGGATTTCTCTGGAATTATTTGCTTTGGCTATATATTATTCTTTTTTAAGTTGCTCCTTGTCCCTTGTTTCGCTGTTATGTTTCTCCTGTGAAACTTTCAGAATTCAAATATTAACCATCCAATAAGGGTGGAAAAGCTTCCATCCAATAAGGATGAAAAACCATCAGCTGGGGGAAAAGCTCTTGAAAGTCAGCAGTGCCACTTGTAGAATCACTGTTTCATTGGAATATAACCATTTAGTAAGAATGCCTCTGATGCTTGTAACAGCTTTCACACCTTATTTGTAACCAAATACTTGAAGCAAAACATGTCTAAACACAATTTTATTATAAAACAGTTTTAAAATGGTCCCAGGGCAGATAATGCTCATTTGGCATTTCAAGTATATGCAAGAGGATTCCACATTTTCAGTTCCACTGGGAATTTTGGTTTTTATAGCTAGGGGTTGATAAATATATGAAGGGAGGTGTTTGGAATTTAAATACTTAGTAACTTGAAGGGAATGGTATACCGGACAGCCATTTAGTACAATCAGGGTTCTTTGTTTTTGTCTATTCCTCAACTGTTCTGTTTCACTCCAGTGTACTAGCTGGGGTAAGGTAAAGGTAAATTTCTCTTAGTATGATGTGCTATGGACAGGAGCAGTTGAGGTGCAGACATCTGCTGACTTGCCTTTAGGGAGTGCAGCTTCTGGCAGAAATGTGGTAGCAAATAGCAAGATGCAGTGACTTGTGCTGCTTAACAGCTTAAACTATTTTTTCCAGAGAGTAAATTGAATCTCTCTCTTCCTCAGAGCTGTAAAAGATGTTGCTCAGTGAAAATGAACTTCAAACTGTAACAATCAGCTGTATTTCCGACTCATATTTTAGGAAATGTGCAACCTTATAAAAGAACAGTAAATTTTATTTCCCTGAGGCCTGGAACTTGCCTTAATTCCAAGTTACTGGTTTAGAGAGTTTAGTGTTTTTCAATGCTGGCTTTAAAAGTGTAACCGATCTATATGCGTACTTTGTCATTTTGGTATCAGTCCCATATGGTGGACTGTAATTGAGAGCAATTTACTGTAAAGTTGTTTTTCTTGGTTTGAAACACTTAAGAGATGGAAAAGAGAAAAGTAAGACAGTAGAAAGTTCACCTCAGTGTGGTTTTGTTTGCATATAAAAAGTGGTAATGATACATCGAACATTGAAGGCATTGTGTTAATCTGTTTGGATCAGAAATTGCCTTTTAAGAGGATGAGCTAGCTAACTTTTGTAAGCAGTGCTTTAAAACTGTTTCTCACAGCTTTAAGGTAGACATTTTTGCTTTCATAACAATGTTTAGATTATTTTTTGTGCTCAATAAATTCTCTGTGGAAAGGTGTTTTTCAGATCTATGAAAATAGACAATTATAAACACTGTTAATAGATGATAATGCACTATAAATTACTTCAAGTTTATTAATATTGGAGGCAGCTTAATAAAAAGCTTTCCATGAAAACATTAACTTTTCTGATTTGTATGAAAGATGGCATAGAGGTCATTACAGTTATTTATTGTGAACAAATCCTTGCTATCCAAAAGGAAAATACTGTATTTGTGTCAAAATACAAACAGTTATTCTGGAGATCTAGCTGCATGCTTTTATATACTTAGTTATTCTTGGTACTGATATTTGATAACTGTCGTTACACTTATGCCAAGTGAGCGTGCTGTCTTTAAGGAGCTAGGATCTCATTTTAAGAAAGTGGATAGAGGGAATGTCATGTGCTTTATGGCTTCTGAAAAATGTTCACCTATACCTACTTTTACCTTCCTTCCACTGAGGCATTAAATTGTCATATATATTTAGATGGTGTAACTTAGTAATTTCAAATATGTAATTTCTTGCTTTTTTAGAGTGAAAAGCTTCTGTTGTATGATACTGTACAAAGTGAATTAGAAGAGAAGATTAGAAGACTTGAAGAGGACAGGCATAGCATTGACATTACCTCAGGTGGATGGAAATTAAAAAATGTTGGTGTTTCGTTTGTTAGGTGGTTGGTGTGGTGTTTTGTTTTTGTTTGTTTGGTTGGTTTGTTTTTGTGGGTGTTTTGTTTATTTGTTTTAATCTGCTGGTAGCTACTGATTAATTGACTGTACACATAGGATGTCTAGTGAGTTTCAGGTTATCCAGTAGAATGCTATTCAGCTGTAGACTTTAGGTAGAGGGTTAAATTTAAGCTTAAAACAAACTTTGGTCTTAAAGCATTGTCAGCATCACTTGTGTGTTTTGAGAATATTGATCTATGACTCTATAATCATGTAACACCTTCATTCTGTTCAGCAACAGCGTCTCACCAGAAAATGTGGTACTTTTCATTTCTGGACAATGTTTTCTGCTATAAGAAGAGCTAAATCTGTAAATATTTCTGATTCTTACCATGTTCTTATGTGTCTTTTCAGAATTATGGAATGATGAGCTACAGTCCAGGAAGAAAAGGAAGGATCCATTTAGTCCAGATAAGAAGAAACCTGTTGTTGTATCAGATATCCTTTTACTGAAGTCACCGTTCTTTCTAGAGGTGTTTACTGTTTTATAGCTAGACTTATTATATGTCAATAACAAGTTGAAGTGATTTTTGCATGGCAGATGTTACTCTAATTCAGGTTAGAGAAACCATGTTGATACATCTCATTATGAAAATTGAAATTAAGATTCTCTTATCTAACTGCTAGTTTCATATAGAGAATATTTTTGATAGTTGATTTTTCTAACTCTTCAAAAAATAGAGCTACAAGGCAACAGCAGAAAAAAGGCATTATTTTTGCAAAGTGTATCTTGACTTGCGTAACTACTTCTGTATAGCTTTGCTTCTCATTCTGGGACATCTTTACCTAAATTTATTGCTCTCTATCAATTCCATAGACTTTAGAGCACTCTTTGATTAAAATGTTAAAATTCCAAGAATTGAGATAGTTGGTGGGGAGATGTGTTTATGAGTTTGGGGGTCCTGTAGAGTGAGTATATTTAAGGATTTTGCATTGGTGACTTCTTCATAGCTGTTGACAAACATGGAGTGCAGCCAAAACTTTTTAAGATATAACACCTAAGAGATGGTATCATCCTTCTCCAGAGAATAAAGGAGATGTATTTGCAAACTGAGTGTTCTCTCTACTCCTACCTCCAGCTTAACATTTTCATAGGCTAAAGATGTGATGGCTTAGAAGTTGCCAGAATCATTGAGACTACCTAAAAGAGTCTTCTAAGTATTGACATTGTATGATATAAAGGGCATTTTCTTATTGCTAAGGTACTGCAAAAAATCCTACTACTTTCACAAGACTTTGTAACATTAAAAGGTGGGAAGGAAGTTTCTGAAAAAACTGTCATCATTGGGACACCCTCCTTCAGGATGGTTGATTTACTGGAACACATCCCAGATCAATTAATAACAACAGTTCTCCCAATAGGATGTGTCATAAATTCAGTTTAGTATAGATGATTTTTTTTAACCAGCTCTTAAAAGCCAAGTAGTATTAATCAGTGCAGGTACAAGTAGATTCATTAGTTTAACTCCTTTTAGCAATTTCAGTTCCAGGTTGTGTGAAAGTCTATTTTCTTTATCTCTCAATCATCCTTGTCTTCAGGATGTCCATATAGATAGCATCAGATTCTGTGAATTATGAGCTGCCTGGCCATTTTAGAATACATTCCAAACAGCAAATACTAACATAGTGTTAGATTTACAATCCCAGCAATTTCAGGCAGTTCATAAGGCTGAAAGTCCCTTCAGTTGTGCAGTAAATTAATTTGCTCTTTTTGCTCATGATTTTAAAACACTTGTCAGTTTGTCAGTTTGTAAAGTCTGTGTAAAGCAAATACCTGGAAATTTTATGTGTTTTTTGTGGGGTTTTGTTTTGTAATTCTTTGCTATTTAGAGGAAAAGAAACTTGAGAATGGCTAAAGATTCTTAACATTTCAAAGGGAATGTATGTTAAAACTCTCATCCCATTTTAGGACATTTAATTTTAAATATTCATAGCACCTTTTTCTGAACTTGTTTTTCAGAGATGAAATGGGGAGAAACAAAGTCAAAGCTCAAGATTGTTGTAATGGAATAGCTGTCATAGATGGAGTTTTATTTTGAAGTTCACATATTGTTGTGATACATAATTTTTACTTTACAGTTCAAGGAAAGGGCTTTGCCTTTCTCCAACCTGTTTTTTTTGGATATTTGATATTCAGAGATCTGGTACTGTCTGCACTTTTTTTCTCAAGGAAGTATGATGCAGGATACTGTAAAAATAATAATTTTATTGAAGCTGATATTAGTGTAGATGCTGATATGCAGTGCTATATTGAAATGGCAGTGAATTTTAATTGCAATTTGTAGTATTGCAAATAGCATTACTTTTGGAACTGTTAGGGATGGAATGGTTGTATCAGAAGTGTTTGTCTTATTCTCATGTTTAACGCTAGTAGTCTTAGTATCTGCATACTATTACCTATTTTAATAATTTTTAAAGTGTACTTCTAGGTTGCATAATTCAAAGATGCATTTATTTTTGCTGAGCTTTCACTTCCTGTATGTATTCTTTGCGTGAAAGATTGGCAGGAAAGAGATGTTAATATCTTTCTACAAACATCAGAATATTTTTATTACTACTGTTTTCCCTAACTTTTCCACGCCCCTATATAGTGTATATGTTACAAGACCTTGATATACTTGAAGACTGGACAACAATAAGGAAGGTAAGATGAAAGGATGAATGCCAGTGGCTGTGGGTTTTGTTTGGGTTCTTGTCTAGTCCTTTGGCCACTTAAGAATATGTAAATGGGTTTTGTACATGACCAAAACTCTAAACAGTTTTTTGTTTCTTCAGTAGCCAGCTAATTATTCCAATTCAAGCTATGTTATTGCTACTTTTTATGATTCTACCTAGATCATGTAGAGTCCAATGAAGTAGTTGAAGAGGTTATCTCTACAATGGGTAGTCCATAACTTTCCATGATAGAGGGAGCCTACAGCCCGTGTCAAGAGGATCTGCTGTCTCATAGTCTATCATAATTTGGTATAAAAGATTATAGGACAGTTTGATAGGATTTTGTTTTAAATTAATTTTTTTTTTTAATATATAACATATAGTATGTTTTCCCTTAGTAAATAGTTTATCTAATGAAGATTTCTAGGCTTTAACTTTTTCTTTTACCTTTTTGTTTTGTAAATAGAAACACAATGTTTTCTTGCAGATTATAAGAGAATCAGATTTTGCAGGAAGATAAAACTTATTTGACTTGTTGAGGCATTTGAAAAAATAAATCCAGCTTTTAAGTGCACAGTGCCTTTTTTAGATCTTTGTCATATCGTTAAAGTAACTTGCTGTAATGAAATACTGTCCTTGCTTTGCATCTGCAGTCAGAAAATTTCCCCTAGTACCTTAGTGCTTTCCAGATTATGGAATAGCAAACTGCCTGTGTGAATTCAAAAACTAGATGGGAAATGTCTTTGAGTCCGTTTCCATTCTGATTTGTACCTATACGTATTTGTTTGTTACGTAAGAAAATAGTAAAATGTGGTGCCTATGTGAAAACTTGCCTGACTTTTCTTATCTCACCACAGGAACAGACACAAAATAGCTTTCCCTCAATTTCTTTCTTGTAGTATAACATGTTTTTTGAACAATAGCAACAAACTCATAATCTACTGGGGATTTTGCATTTTTTGGATTTTTTTTTTTTTTAATAAAAAGCTAACAAACATCCCCAAACAACTCTTTAGAGGTGTTTTTTTTAAGCCCACTTTAATACTTCATGTGATCTAGAGTTTTCATGAGAGAAAAATCTGTGAGTTTATAATGTATAAGTCAAGAATAAGGTGCTCATGCAGCAGTTTGTGTTTCAGAATGAGTTACGGTAATTTTGTAATTTCTTGACATTATTACATAACAGCAATTATGAGGGTTTAATTTAGAAGACTTCCTGAGGATGATTCTCCCCCCCCCAATGCAGTTTTATTTAGTTACTGAGTTACCGTTGAACACACTTTTATTTTAGATTTGTTCTGGTTGTGTTTTTTGCATGTAAAATCAAGTATCCTGAGCTACACTGTATGTAACTTCACAATTAAATCTGTCAGTTAAGAAAAAAAGACTACAACTAACTTTTTTTTTGTGTGTTTCAAGGCAATGGCTACACTGGGGCCACATAGAGTAAAGCCAGAACGTAAGTAAACATTCTCTGGTTTCAGAAGGCAGAACTTGCTGTGCACAATGATGCAAACTGCATTTAGGCAGATCATATTTGTTTTATCTCTAGTGCAGTGATGAAGGATGGGGTGAGGTAGCTGGAATATGTGGGTTTTGTTTTCCCTTCTCAGGTGCTGATACTTGCAGCTCAGTTGCTGATGACCATAAAAATCTAAACGTCTAAAAGTGGGTTACACCACTTAATGCTGGCAAGCTATGCCAGTGTCTACACAAGATGAGGCAGGAAACTGAGAGCATCTGAACCTTAGGGGTGAATTCTAAAGGATGCTCACATTCACTGCAAGGTACAACCCTGAAAAATTAGAGCTATGGGGAAAGAAGTGGTAACTGGTATTTGGCACTGAGGTGAGAAGCACATTAATGCTAGGTAAGATTAAATACTTGGAGGTGGTGAGTAAGGAGGAAAAGGGAGAGGAGACAAGCAGGTAATGTATTTCTTTAGCAGTATATTTCTACTCACATCTTGTAATGTGCTGACGAAGACATTTCAGGTTCTGCCATTTGAAGTCTTGTCTATATTGCATTAGTTGATTTGTGAAAATTCCTATCACAGATAGGAAGGTTATGGGGAAGATAACTTCTGTCTGAAAATGGGAGTATCACTTCTAATTTATCTGATCTGAAAGAAAAGTTATCTTGCTTCCAATTTTCTTGCATTCTGGCAATTATTAAGAGAGAGGCTACTTTTTGATAATGAAAAAAAATACGTATCCTATATAGATAAATTGATGAAACTGTATTTAAGCATCAAACTGACTTATATCAAGACAATATTAAATTAATGTTACTGATAATTTTAGCACCTGTCAAATTAGAAAAGCATCTACATAGTGCTCGATCTGAAGAAGGAAGACTTTATTATGATGGAGAGTGGTACGGACGTGGACAGACAATATGCATTGATAAGAAAGATGAATGTCCTACAAGGTAAAGATTACTCAGTTTATGCAGCTCTGTGCATTGGTGTTAGTCAATAGATAGGATGATGGCATTGAAGAATAAAGCTTATTTGGAAACACTGCCATCTCAATAACATCTCTAAGTTCACTTTAGAAGCAAAGAAGGCTGGGCACTGAACTTCTGGGAGAGGCTGGTAGAGGTTGGACTTCACTGAAGGTAATGAGATGTTTGTCAAGTTAGGATCCCAGAGTTTCAGCTCTTACTAGGTTCTGAGTAGCCTTTGAGTAAGGGCTTTTTGAATATCTTGGGATTTTGTTGCTTTGAGAATTTGACAAGTTGGCCCACCTGGAAATACTTAATTACGGAAAAAACCCTTTATATTGTTAAAGATAAACTTTCCTTTATGTTGATTAATGCTCCGAAATAAAAGACTTGGAACTTCTTTAAAAGTATTTCCTTCATTTTACAAAAGTTCTACCTGGAAACGGTCTAAATATTACAGTGCTAATATGATTGAGTGTTTAAGATTATGGATAATATTTGTAAATTCTAAAAGGTGGGTGCATTTAAAACAGTATTTAAAATGAAATGTTTGTCTTGGCTTTTACCGAATGGGATATATCATTCTAAGCACAGTGTTGCTTAAATATGCTACCCAGGAAAATTAACTTCATATAGCAGTAGTTTACTGTGAAACTGTCTGTGTTCTTCCCTGTGTTTAGTGAAGGGCAACTGATTTTGGTGGGTGTTCGGGGTTGAAATAGGAAGATATTT
>JAAGNO010018075.1:0-14340 GCA_033439905.1 Ceryle rudis
GGCCTGGCAGTGGGACCCTCCTCTTGGACACGCCATCCAAGGATACTTCCATGGATTGAGTGAGTCCCTGTGGATCGTCCCCCCTCTTTGGTGAGTGAGCCATTAAAGGGCTACCGGACACTGTAAAGATACATGTCCAGGCTCTGAGAGAAAGGATTCAGGGGACCATCGAACGTAACCAGCGGCACCGTCGCAATCCGCCCGCGCACGTCATGTCCTGGGCAGTGCTGTTGTCCAATATAGTGACATACGGGCGCGAGAGGGGTTGGGCCGGTCCGGGCAGCGGCACCGGCGGCCGGAATAGGAGGGTGTGACAAGTCAGTCCGAATGCCCACAGGCTGTATCCTGCCTGCTGCTGGCATTGCTGGAGGGGAAAAGGAGTAGCCCGGGAGAAGCCCGTGCGGCAGCCGCCCCTTGGCAGGGCAGCGCACTTAACCCTTTAGTGCCCCTGTGAGAGGAACCGCGGGGTTCAAAAAAGCCAGAAGCTGCAGTGTGTGATTCAGGCCGCCCAGTCAGCATGGTGAATTCTTGCCAATGGTTCGCTGTCAGGGAGCCTTATATACACAGTCCCGTGGGTCCGAAGTGAATAAGTTTAGCGTTCTTAATTGATACAAGGGCCCAAAAGGGTCCCAGGCATTCTCCATTACTTCGTGACTGTGCGGTGCTAATGAAACAAATTAGATACTAGCAAATATTACAGATGTAATGATGAGCTGCATGGCAGAGTCCACACTGTAAAAAGCCTATCTTAATTAGCACTGTGGGTACACTAACTGCACTTGATGGGCTTGTCATACTTGCCTTCTCCTACTGTTAAAAGCAGTTTGACATCTAGTACTAGTGATTTTATCGTAAGTGGAACCTTTTTTTCCTGGATAAATAAGATCTAGGTCAGATATTGTATGTGGTTCACATTGTGGCTGCACAATGAATTTTGCTGAACTAAAGAAAGGGAGAAACAGGCATGGGAAGTGAAGGTTCTGTTTACAGTGCCATTTTGCATTGGTTTATGGTGACTGGAACTACAGCTTCACTATAGATCCTCATTTCACTGGAAATCTTTAGCACCTCAGTAACTAAACAAAACGACATCCAAGGCATAACATTTTCACACAGGAAAAAGAAGTAGTTTAACACCGCTTCATTTAAATTTGGGATGCTAATACAAACCAGCTAATGCAATAGTTTTCAAAGGTCATAAAGATCCTGTTGAAACAAAATAAATGCAAGTTGTGTCTTGGAAATGGTCTTTTGGTCTTACACATATATACTTTAGAGTCATGACACGGTGTTAGTATGATACTGTACCTTGTCTCTACTCTTTAATACTGACATTATGGAAAGAAGTATTTTGTCCTAGACTTGCAGGAAGAATGACAACATGTAGGATATGTTCTTTAATTAGGTCATAACTTTGTCAGTCTAACTCCCCTGGGGATCACCTCCCAGTGTTGCTTAGAATATAGGTCTTTGTTTCTGTCTTGCACATTTCCATTTCCTGGCAGAAAGGGGGTGGGCAGCTGTCATTCTTCACCACTCCAAACCTAATTTCAGTTCTTTATTCTGACCCCTTCAGTCTTCCCATCTTTTGAGGTTAAGAGGTGAGAAAAAGGAGGTCATTATTTCATTTTTCTGTGTGAAATAGGAAGAGTTGCTGCATACTGTTATCTCTGCCTGAATATGAACAAGTTGTTAGAATGAAATGATGCTTCTAACCCAGAGTTACCTGTTTTAATGCATGTAATTAAATAATGAATGTGCCCTGTTAATAGCAATGAAACTATCATGAAAATGCAGGTTTTTTCTTACTCAGGATGGATTACAGATGGTGATTTCTGCTGCTCTGCATGACTTGTTTTGATGCCAATAAAACTACATTTGACAATAGTGTTTGATTAGAAAATTGTTTAGCATATTTTTTAGTGGAGTGAAAACATTCAAGACTTAAAATGATCCTTATAAATCTTTTCTTCCATTTACCTGCTCTTCAGAAAAATTTGATGCAAGTCAAAATTTCTAATCCTAGAGAGATGGAAGGTTTTAATTCCTTCTTAGGTGAGACTGGAAGGCAAACATCATCTGGTTTAGAGTTAGAAGACATTTTTAATCTTTCTTACTTTTACATGTTAAAGTAAGTGGCCTTCAAAAGGCTCACTGTTGGAGTACAAGTGGGAAAAATATTTTTGAGGCCGTAGCTATGTACTCTTTGCTTTGAAATTAGTGCATGTATTTCTATGCAAGAAAATGAAATATAGAGTGGACTCTGAGAAACACTTCCTTGTCAGAAAAAAAGAATGAAAGCAGTTTGAATCTGAGGGTCAGAAGCCTTAGAGGTCTTCTGCAGACAAGGTTGTTGTCAGTGATGGTATCTGGTTTTGATCGTGGTGTAGAGAGGCTGTGTCCCTCGCTCCTCCTTGTGTTTATGTTACAAAGCAAAACTGGGTTTGCAATAAAATATAATTGTAGTTTGACTGTTACATGTTTCTGCATAAACTGTGGGGTTTAATAATCATAGAATCAGACTCATAGAATACCAGGTTGGAAGGGACCTCAAGGATCATCAGTCCAACCTTTTTATAAGTCTCTATATATAATGATATGTAATAATGTCTCTTTTCTTTTTGAAACATAGAAAACAAAACTATAGGAGTAGAGAAATTGGTGCAAATGTTACATTCTGATTCTGTTCTGTCAAATTTTGTCCTGGAGTTCACATAAACTCGGTATCAACTAAGTTTGGAGAGTATAATAAGGATTTTTTTAAATAGGACTTTTTCTACAGCTAGTATAATTACAGAATAATATAAATTCAGACTTGATAAATTGTTCCCTATTTATAATATTAAGTGAGGAATCAGGTTGGGAAAGTTCTATAAATGATAAGAAAATCTGTGTTACTAAATTACAAGTTTTATTGGATTCCTAAAGTAAAGCCTCTTCAGTTAATTGAATACTTGATGAACTGTGCTTTTTGACAAAACTTTGGATTTCATGAGAAATTGCTTTTTATAGAATTCAAATAATTGAATCTTGATACTGGATTTTTTGGATATATTGAGGAAAACAAATCTGATGGGTATGAACAAGAGGGTCAGCAATCACATTTAAAAATACACTATTTCAGGCGCATACATGTTGATCACCTATGATGGCCTTCACTGAGGCAGGCCAGATCAAGGGATGCTCCCTCTTGCATTATGTCATGAGTATCAGTTGTAAAGGTGTTTTTATGAACAGATTACAAAAGTAGTATGTGCATGTACAAGATGTTCACAGATTCATTTTATAAATAACACAGCAATGCAGTAGGCAGAGAGTGAAGGCACCACTAATTTTGCATTGCAGCTTAAAGCTGAAACTAGAAGACATCGATGGCCTGAGAAATTGTACCTGATAGCTTTCAAACATGCTTGGTGTTTGTGTATCAACAGTGCTATTTGAACAAACTGCTCAGAAAAGAGTGTGTTGCCCTTGCTGCCTGGACATGAAGTCCTGTGCTGGCTAAGCTGATTCTTTATCAGGAAGCAAGGGCATCCTGCTGTCTTCTAATCTTGCTGACATTTAAGAGTCAGACCCCCATGCCTTTCCTGGGTGTAGAGAAACAGAAGGAGTTTTGCCACATAACTTCCTCTTCCAAGGACATACAATTTGTGGCAACTCCCTTCTGCTAGCTTCTTTTAAGGGGTAGAATGAGGGGCTTTATTCCATACTGGGAGGAATCTGCATACCTCACTCCAAAATAATTGTCAACTTGCTTCCCTTTCATTAGATTTTTATCACTACTTGTAGTGTTACAGAAAGCTCAGAGGCAAATTGGAACCCCAGTGCCTGTACCTACTGATTACATATCCTAGGGGAGGCTTAGCTGCACCACTGATCTGCTGCCCTGGCAGAGCTCTTGTGGATTCTGCAACATGAGCAGTAAGGCCGTTCACAGAATTTCAAGCTGTTTAAGGGGCTCTGTCCTTCTACAATTTTCTATAGGTTATATTTTCTTGCTTGCTGTTTGCAAGAGGCCAGAGAGCAGTTGTATTCTATACATGCTTCCTTCTCCTTACTGAACACTGGGAGTTGTGAAGTTTTTAAATAAAGGATATTCCACCTGTGCAGCATAAGTAGGACTGGAATCATAGAATTGTTTAGGTTGGAAACGAGCTTTATGATCATTGAGTCCAAAGATCTGAAGTACAGTTTGAGCTGCGTATCTTCTACATCTGACACTTAAGAATAGAGATGCTAATATTCATACAAGTTAGGCCTGAGGCCCGAAAATCTTTGGGAAGATGTTTCAAAAAAGTGCTTTTTATTTTACAAAGGGAAAAAGAAACAAAGGAAAGCTGTTGCTTACTCCTTCTGGAGAAAAGAGCAGACAACAAACAACTGATACACTCCATTTCTGTAGCAGTATCTTATTTTTCCACAACATCTTAGCCATGCTTATGTCCCTACTCTCTCCTTTGCAGTACTGTTCTTTTTCCCATAAGATTCTTCACCTTTTTTTCTCCCTTTCTTGCTGCAAATTCTATATCCCCTGCTTTCTCCTTCTCTGATGCAACAGCACCCATTCCATTTTACCTTGCTGCCCCTAACATGTAACTGCTGGAATTGCCATTGTCTCAGGACACCACACATTTTGCCAGGCCAGCTACAGTTAGATGTATATAATGTCTTATTAGAGGGTTTTCCGAGTGGGACACCATGCTGTTTCTCAGGCTAGATAGAGCAGTTCAAACAGTGCTCAGTGCCTCTCAAACACTGGGGAGACAAAAACATTGCTCTAAAGGTCATGCATAGGCAACTTAGACAATACTAGACGCAAGGCTGTCTGATGTATGGATCTGTGAAGCACTGAAAGGTGAGGTACCAAGTCCTCTGTTCAAAAAACAGGAAAAGAGTAAGACGCGTGGAACTAAGAACAGATGGAGATAGTCTTCTCTCAGCCACGGAGTTGGAAACATAAATTGGGAGTAAGGTATAAGCTCTCAGAGGTGCCCACTACCAAAGGGCAACTGTCAATCTTAGAAATCTTTTTTTATCATTGGGCATCCTCACCCACTTTAGATTAAAGCCAGCATGTTCAGTTTTGCAGAACATTTACTATTAACACTGATAAGTTTGCAAATAACTTGAAACCAAAACAACCATGACAGTTACTGAGTGTGTTTTTCCACTCACTGCATTCCATATTAGTAATAGAATGCCCAGAACATATTAATGCCATTTCTTAGAAATGAAATATTTTGAAGGTTTTATTAATTTATTTGATACTGAGATCTCAGTGATGGACTTAAAGAAGAAAAAATGGTTAAATTACTAAGATTCCTTAATATCTCTAGGAATTTTTTTTAAGAGCCAAGGGATATGTTTTCATTTTGCACTAAGTCCTCTAACTTTTCAATATAAAAACGATAATTCAAACAAAAGTAGTACAGAACATGCTCTTTTAAGAGTTGAAGTAGTCCAGGCGAAAGAAGTTATGCACATGAACACACAAATTAATGACTGCTTTTTTTCCTTGTCAAATGCAAAGATACTACAGGATTTAAATACTGGGTCTGTTGATACATGACTCTTCTCTCCATGTATTAATGCCTTTGCCACATTCAGAGCAGAGACTCTTGGGACAATGTATTTCTGTGAAAAATTTGCAGGCATCTAAATGTTCTCTAGATTGTTTTTCACTCTCAGATAGGCTGTTTTTTTCTGGGTCCTCTGCAAAAGACATTACTAAAGACTTTGATGAAGACTGAGAATATGCTTTCTACCAATAAAAGAGAGTAACTAGGTGTCCACATGGCTGTCTGGTTTCTTGAGCTTCAGATCGACTCTTAGACTTAACTGTGTGACTAAGTTCATTACAGGGGTTAGACACTTGCAGTTTCAGTCCAGCTAAACACGATTCATGAAAGAGAAACCACACTAAAAATAATGTTGTTTTTATTTTTTCCGGGAGGAGCAGAAATACAACTATCTTACCCTCTGCTCTCATTCTTGCACAATGGAATGGTTGGTATGGAAATTCTTCCAAAAAAACCGAGCTGACCTGTCACTTACTGTGCATTAAGGATTGTTTAGGACCTTTGTTCCAGTCATATCCAAATAATGTAATACTGCTTCTTATTATAAACCTAAAACCATTTGAAGGCTGGCCTGCTGATCGTTAGATACTGCAGTGAGCTCCATGGACCTGATTACGAGATACTGAACGTGTACCAGTCAGAAATAAACCCTACTCAGCATTTTTGCAGTGCTTTCAGTGAAAAAAAGAAAGAACTTTGTTACAAAAAGTTTACTTTCTTGTCTTTGTTTGAGAAGAATAAACTATTTTAGACCATTCCATTCAGACAAAAACTGAGTGCTTTCTAGCAAATTCCTTGTTATGTAAAATGAAGAATATTCAGCTCGAAACCTGCTATACAAAAGTACCTCTTGACACACGTAACCTAGTACATAATCTCTGTAAACCTGTTACTTTTTTGAAGAGTGATCATTTGGAAGGCAGGTGGAATAGACAGTTGCCCACAGAAGTGCCTACTTTGTGTCTGCTAGTGATGTAGAATCTAATATGTTGCTATAATAATAAGGATGGATGTAGAATCCTGCACCTAGGGAGGAGTAACACCATGCACCACTACAGGTTGACCCACTGGAAAGCAGATCAATGGAAAATGAGCTTGAAGTCCTGGTGGACAAGTAGTTAACCATGAGCCAGCAGTGTGGTGTTGTAGCCAAGAAGGCCAGTGTATCCTGGGGTGCATTAAGATGACTGTGACTGGAGTCTCCTTCTCTGGAGATACTCAAAATCTGCCTGATTTCCTTGAAATTGATTGCATTATCTGAAAAAGAATATTGCTTTTAAAGGAGACAGTGTATACAATGTTATTCTCAAAATCATGGTTTTGAACATGTGAACACAGGAAGCACACCTACATATAAAGCAAGATTTTATTCTTAGTATAAATTAAATCTTATTGTCTTATTACAGAAGAATTATTAGGCTAGATGAAATTATTACAAAAAAGCTAAGGAATAAAAAATGTTATATACATTTTTAGTTTCTACCCTGTATACTGGTGTTAAGCTCATGATTCTCCTGCTACTTTGGTCCTAACGCATTTCACTGCAAAAAAAATATGGGTTTTATAGTGGTTACTTCTTCCCTACTCTGTGATCCCTTTTTAGTAACTTTAATTGTTTACTAGGCAGCTTTTCTACCTTTACTCTTGCTTTACTGGTCTGCTGAATGTGGTGCTGTTTACATTTGTTAGACACTCTGTGTTTGTTGTCTTTGGTAATTCTAAGCCCAGTTTTGTCCAGCTCCAGGTTTACATTTCTATCAACCAATCACTGGGAAATTAGTTATAGTCATGAGGTTTCCAGTGCCATGTACATGTCCCACCTCTTATCATCTTATCTCCGTTTTGCTAGGTAAATTGCTCAGTAAATAGCTCACCAACTTAAAGCAATTTTTTATGTCTGGTAATACTGAAAAAATGCTCCATTGAATGTCTTGCTTCTCAGTTACACTCTTAACCCATTTTTTTCTACCTGACAAAAAATTTGACTAGGTTTGAAGTCATAGCATTTTGATCTGGTTTCATCCCTGTTGCATGAATGAAATACATTTACAGAGCAAGAAGCATATTGGGAGGTTCTCTGGTGACATCTTGCTAAAGTCATTTTGGCCTGGATTCTTTAATTTTTGGAATATATCCGCTTATCTGAGCTTAGATCTCTGCAGAACTACTTGCTCCTTTAATTTGCCCCATTTTTCTGCAACCATTTTAACATGGCTTAGATTTGAGATTTCCAGAGAACTGTGTCCAATTACCTAAAACTACTCCAAAAGGCACCTTTAAAAACCATACAAAATATTTCTATTTCTATTTAACCACGTTTTACAGTAATTTGCAGACCCTTTTCAATTCTCATCTTTCTGATTTTGACAATGCAAGACAATGATACAGAAAGAGCAAAGAACCAGTAGGAAGCAAGAAAAAATAATTACAAGTCTTGTGTTCTGTCAAGACAGCTGATGATGCTTTTGCGTGATACTTTCTTACAAGAAAGTATGGAATGAAATTTACCTATGACTAAAAAGGATCTTTATTTTTCCAAAAGGCAAGCAATCAAATACCAGGAAAAAGGAAGAGGATGAACAGGAAAGATAAGAAGGGAGGAGCTCATGTTTTTCTGCATGTGTAGAAGTGATCTTTAGTTCCACTTCCTCTTTAGTTCTATCAGTATGCTTTCTGAGTTAAAAGAAATTCATAGAATCATAGAATTTTTCTAGTTGGAAGGGACCTTTAAGATCAAGTCAAACTGTTAACCCAGCACTGCCAGGTGACCACTAAATCATGTCCCTAAGCACCACATCTCCATGACTTTTAAATACCTTCAGGGATAGGGCCTCCACCACTTCCTTGGGCAACCTCTTCCACTGCCTCACAACCCTTTCAGTGAAGAAATTTTTCCCAATATCCAATCTGAACCTCCCCTGGTGCAACTTCAGGCTGTTTCCTCATCACTTGTTACTTGGAGAACAGACCCCACCTCACTACAACCTCCTTTCAAGTAGTAACAGAGAGTGATAAGGTCTCCCCTGAGCCTCCTTTTCTCCAGGCTAAACCACCCCAGTTCCCTCAGCCACTCCCTGTAAGGACTTGTTCTCTAGACACTTTATGAGTTTCATTACCCTTCTTTGGACCTGCTCTAAACCCTCAGTGTCCTTATGGGCAAAGGCCCAAAACTGAACACGGTATTTGAGGTGCAGCCTCACCAGTGCCAATTATATGGGGACAATCTCTTCCCTAGTGATGCTGGCCACTGTTTCTGAAACAAGCTAGGATGTTGTTGGCTGCCTTGGCCCCCTGGGCACACTGCTGGCTCATATTTAGCCAGCTGTTGACCAACACTTCCAGGTCCTTTTCCTCTGGATGGCTTTCCAGTAACTCTTCCCCACACCTGTAGTACTGCATGGGGTTGTTGTGGCCTGGCAACTTGGCCTTGTTGAATCTCTTATCACTGGCCTCAGCCCATCGATCCAACATGTCCAGATCCCTCTCTAGAGCCTCTTTACCTCCAAGTAGATCAACACACTCGCCTAACTTGGTGTTGTCTGCAAACTTACTGAGGGTGCCCTTGATCCCCTCATCCAGATCATTGATAAAGTTATTAAAGAGAACAAGCCCCAGTACTGAGCCCAGTGGAAAACCACTTGTGACTGGCTGCCAGCTGGATTTAACTCCATTCACCAGCACTCTTTGGACCTGGCCATCCAGACAGTTTTTTATCCAGCGAAGCATACACCCATCCAATCCATGAGTAACTAGTTTCTCCAGGAGAATGCTGTGGGAATTCTCTTTCATAAAGCTTTTGACAGTAAAAAAAGTGAAGTTTAGTAAAGCATTACTAAAGTCCATGTAGATGACATCCACAGCCTTTCCCTGTCCACTATGTGGCTTCACCTGGTCATACAGGGAGAGGGAGATCAGGCTTGTCAAGCAGGACCTGCCTTTCATACACCCATGCTGGCTTGCCCTGATCACCTGGTTATCCTGTATGTGCCATGTGATTGCACTCAAGATGACCTGCTCCGTAACCTTTCCTGACATGGAGGTCAGACTGACAGGCCTGTAGTTCCCTGGATCCTCCTTCTGGTCCTTCTTGTAATTGGATGTCATATTTGCTACCCTCCAGTCCACTGGGACTTCCCCAGTTAGCCAGGACTGCTGATAAATGATGGAAAGGGGCTTGGTGAGCACTTGAGTAAGCTCCCTCAATACCCTTGGGTGGATCCTGTCCAGCCCCATAGACCTGTGTGTGTCTAAGTGGTGTAGTAAAAGCCATAGTAGTAGTTTAAGTGATAAAGCCTTAAGTTCCATTTTAATATAGAATATATTTCCATGACATCAAAAGTTTACAGCTATTCTGATATATTTAACCTGTTCATCATAGAAAAAATATTTAAAGAGGGGCAATTTTGTTAATTATGAGAAGAGTTTAGTGATTTGCACGGAGACACTTATATAAAGAGCATTTTGTTTTGTTATCTTATCTCCTTAGCTGTAGAAAATCTTAAATCCCAACTCGGTTCTCAGCTCAGATAACCCATATAAATAATTTATTTTACAACTGGGTAATTTAATACAGTAGTTATAAGATGAAAATAGTCTTTCTTTCTTGCAATCAGAAATCAGAGGATAAAAGAGCAGCCCAGAGAACTATGTCTGCTCATAGGCCTGGGGTTTTGACGTATCTTTGGTGACACTGTGGTACTTTGTGCTACAAATGGACATGTAGGAATTTGGATGGAGGAAAACAGCTAACAACTCCGCTCTCTCTAGTCACTGGGAAATTAAATAAGCCCTTTCCCTTAAGACGGGTAGACTGGAGTCTAGTAGAAACATGAGAGATGCTGTTGGACAGTTCTGTTGAATGAGGCACATTGTTTCTGTTCTTCAGGGATGATGAAGTGACAGGAGAACTCTCTTAGATCTCACACCAGAAATGTACTTGCAGGCAACATCTATACTCCTTGCAAGGCAAAATTCTTGCTACTTCCTGCAAAGTGTATGACTATAACATGCTTTTTTAAAGATCATCTAAAACTTCTGAAGTAAAAGTTACCTTGTCCATGAGGGCAGTCAGGAAGATTAAAACCCAGTAGTAAAGATAATCTGTTCAATAGTCATTGCTCAGTGGTAAAGATGGAGCCATGGGGTATCTAATTGTGGGAGTTGCTATTGAGGACCTGAGTGACACAACATTGAAGGAGATAAGTACACTCATCCTTCTACATTTCATCTAGATTTACAACCCATTACAGTCTCAGTAAGTCTTTTTACTAACTTTAATGCTCTTTGGAAAATGTCCCTATGCACTTTTATATTACTGTAGGTCCTACCTTTACTTTAAAGGATTTTTCAGTTGTTTCAAGGGGTATGATTTAGGAAAGGGTACTTTTTGGTATTGTCTTGTTTACACTCTTTGTTCAGACTGTGATCTACAAAAATAAAATGCTCATTGTCTTGCCCTTCTTTATAACGAAATTCAGTGAAAGATCAGTTAATCCCATCAAAGGAATATACAGCAAGAATGGATTTCTTTCATAATGATTTTATAGCATCGATTGAATACATTGGATTAGATATGGTAACTCCTGAGTATAGTTTTCTTCACTCCTGATTAAAAGTCATGTGGAAAGCATTCATGTAGCTAATGATAAACTAATCCATTCAGGAGGACAGAATGTTTATAGCCAATTTAGCTGTGACCTGCAACACAGTGTGAAAATAATTTATCGATGATATACAATGCGCAATGCACAGGAAATGAACACAACTATTTTTAGATTCTTATTAATTTGCTGTGATTATAATCATGTGACTCTTTGGTAGCTACTGAAGACATGTTTTGTAGTGTGACTGCATGTTGTTTTTACACTCTCTCCTCTCTAATTATAGTACCATCTTGTGAATGTATCTGGAATTAGAACACTATAGCTGTAGGCCAGCAGTAGCTTAATTGTTCAAGATCCTACATAAACTAATTGTTGCTAGTGATGAGATTTCTTTAGAAAAGATTGCATTCCCAGATTGAAGGAAGCAGGAAGTAAAATGTGAGGATGCTAATAATAATATTAATTTAAAAATCAGAAGCTTTCTAAATTAAGTTCTAGAATGCTATTTAAAATCACTCATATGCTTTCCCATTTAACACTGACCTCACAACTTCCATTTGACTACATCAGTAATAGTTAATACTTTATGATGACTGAAAACTTCTGATAGGCAGGACAGACTTTGTGGACTATTGATTTTGGTCCTGAAAATGAGCATAAACTTAATTGTTTGAAATTATCTATCACCATTTTTCCTAAAAGTTTAGTTCTCAAAATTACTGGAATCAGGAAAGCAATCAGTACAGACTTAGCATAGAAATTTAAAAGTTAGCAGATAGCTCTAAAAGTGTTTCCAAAATATATAATTGCTAAACAGCTAGAGGTCTGCATTTTGCATATCATAACGGAACTCAAAATGATTTACAAAACAATTTTTAGGTCAGGCATCATATCATGCTTACTGAACATTATGACACTTCAGGCAATATCTTCAGAAATAATCAAAATGGAAGTAAACAATTCCTGGGATTACAAAGCACTTACAGTGTTTATTAAAAACCCCTTTTCTTATCAAAAAGAGATGAAAAGCTAACTGAATAAATAGCAATAACAATTTATAATGTTTGGTGGTAATAAAAGAAATCATTCATCACATAGTGAACATGTAAATGTGGTTCTCTTCATAATTGTAACCTAGAAACATGTTGAGTGCCCTTTTCTGAACACCAGTACTGAACACCAGTTTTTTAAAGTTCTCTTAAAATTGGTCTTTTCAGTCAAAAATGTCACATTGAATGTTTGATACTCGCCTTTTATTTTCAATGTCTGAAAAGCTAATGATTCTTGATTAAACTGACTCATTTTTGTAGGCTTAATGATCAGCATACATGGCCAGGTATATATATATGTAAGACACACTTATTTCTAGTGTTACCTAAAAGTATCTTGAAGACCTTCCCTTCTTCACTGAAAGCTGTATATGAGTTAGAGGGAATGAGACACATACTCTTAAATTCCTCCAAAGAGCAACTCCATCCTTTGGAAAATACATTAAATACTGTTTACACAGCTTGGTAAGATGAAAGACAGCGGTTGTTTCAGGTTAGAGAGGGAGATCACTGACTATATGTGTAATACTGTATTTCCACTTGAGTGATTAGTTTCTTTTAGGTGAAACTCTAAACAGAGTAGGAGATGAACCCTAAGCCACAAAGTAGTACTTGTAGTGTAAATGGATGAACCAGAATAGAATAATGGGAACAAACATCAAAAAAGAGGTAATTTGAAGATACTCAATTTCTTGCTTTCAGTGTAAAACATAAGAAACTAATGAAACTTTATTTTCTTACTACTTAGAAAAGAGAAGGAGAGGAGTTTCATTTAATCTGTCACTTTATGAGATGGAAAAGGAAGCAAAAGGAGGGGAAGCATGCACGGAGACAAAGGAGAGGGAGGCTGGTGAAGAAGGAGAAAAGCAGGATGGTGGAGGATTGCTCTGAGCAAAGTGATCTAGTTAAAAATGTTCCTGCTCACTGCAGGGGCGATGATCTTTAAAGGTCCCTTCCAACAAAAACCATTCTGTGGTTCTCTGAACTCGTATCACTGGGGAGCCTGGACAGTATCTCTTGAGGATCCACACTGGAGCTGCTCATGAAGGACTGAAGCTCATAGGAAGGACCCATTCCACAGCAGGGAAAAAGTGTGAGAAGGAAGGAGAGGCAGAGAAGAAGCGGTTATGGACCAACCACAAACCTCATTCCCCACCCCCCACTTGGAGGTGTTTGGAGGTAGAGGAATTGGGAATGGAGTGAAATTGAGACTGGGAAGAAGAGAATACGGGGAAGGTATTTTGTTTTTGTCTTTGTTACTCAATATCCAAATCTTATTTTAATGGGCAATAAATTAAAGTAATTTTCCTAAGAACAAATCTGTTTTGCCTATGATAGCAACTGGTAAATGATGACCTTATTTTCATCTTGACCCCTTGGTTTTTTCCATGTTTTTTCTTCCTCTATCCTTTTGAGGAGGTGTGTCCCTCCATTTAATGCTCAGGGCAAGCCCACATGGAACACAGAGCAGGATTAGCCTCCTTCCCAACTCCCTGCCAGGGGAGGATAAAAAGGGGAAAAAGGAAAAAGAAAAAAAAAAAGAAGCCACACCCAAGACTGGAAATTAAAACTGTAACAAATACAATGAGTAACAGTAGAAAACCCAAAAACCAGAAAAATTAATATTAATGGAAGAAGCATATAAAATTATTTACAAAACCTGATCTCAGATGGCAATGACTTGCACAGGGCACATGGAGTCAGGCCCAGCCATACCAAAATGCCATCACAGCAAAGCCAAGCAGCAAAAAAAACCACCCTGAACTTCCTGTCTCCTCCTTATATAGTGTGGCAGGGAAGGGGAGGGAATAACAGCTGCCCTCTGACTTCTCAAGGTCTCAGGGTTACCACGTGTGTTGTGTCGCGTCATGTCCCCTCCCCACTCCCTCTCTCCCTCTCCCCTCTCAGTTTGTCCACTCTTAAACCACAACAGGAGGGGGATTAAGAAAGCGGCTGGGTGGGTGTCTGGTAGCCAGCCAAGGTCAATCTATCACATGTGCATAAACTCTGGAATCTTCCAGGTACATTGGCTGCCTGACATTAACTTGGTTGAAAACAATGCACAAGTTACTGTTGCAAAGGAAGCACAAACTAATTCAATTGCTGAGT
>JAAGNO010018076.1:0-33353 GCA_033439905.1 Ceryle rudis
TCTTTCTTTCTCTCTTTCTTTCTTTCTTTCTTTCTTTCTTTCTTTCTTTCTTTCTTTCTTTCTTTCTCTTTCTTTCTCTTTCTTTTCTTTCATTTTGATATTATTTAAATTCAAATGTATATGCCTGCTTAGTCTTAATACAGTTAGATTTTCAAAACAAACAGAATCAACATATGCTTTTGATAATCTAGCAAGAAATTTTGCTGTGAGACTCTTATGAATTAAAGACAAAGGTGGCTGACTTTAATTGAATCATTATGAATATACACATTGCAAAATGCAGTAAACACACACTGGAAAACATTGTTCTCACCTGGATATGACACTTTTATGGCTTCAAGGTGGTGGACAAATTCAGATATGTTTTACTGTCCACAGGTCAATTCATGCTATAGGGATTTGATTAATGGCTGGCTGATGAAAAATCAGCTTGCATGTCTGTAATGTGACCGAGCACACCATCAGATAAAAAATTCAATGACAACAACTCACAAAAAAACCCACAACATCCCAACATCAAAACTCAAAAAATCCCCTCAAAACTCTGTGTATAATACATTTGACAGCATTGTTGGTTTAGCCCACAGTATTAAAACATGAAAGACGGTCATCTAAAAGTGTATCCCCTAAATGCAAGAGCTAAAGAGAAGTCCTTTTCCTGTTTCATCTATTTTATTCTTTTTTAATATAAATTGCTTCATTTCTTTGCCTTATTCCCCTCCTAAATTAATCTAGAATAAAAAGTATTCAGGGAAAAACAGAAGAGTGCTGCAGGGATTTAATTTCTGTTTGTTATATAGCATTAAGCATAGAAATTATGTTTCTATGAAAGAAGAAAAAAAAATCTGCCAAATATTTTTTGTGAGTGTTTGGTAGAAGTATTAGAAGTTTCTAGACCTCATTTTACACATGGATAGAGGATGGATATAGAGCCTTGAAAGAGTATGATTATTAAATTATTTCACATATAACTGAGCATTTGGGTTGAAAAGCAGTTTCTCAAAAATGCCTCTTAGTCAATTTCCCAACTGACTCTTTACTCATACAAAAATAAATAAATAACTTTGTTTCTGGCAGGCATGGGGAAGACTAAATGAAAAAATCCCCAGACCTTTACTACACTGACACAAAAAATGAGAGACAGAGTCTTTGGGGTAGCTCATGTAAAGCACAATGAATGTCAAGGTATACATGCAGTCCTATAGACTGAATGAAATAATAAAGATCCCCCAAACTTCGGTACTCTTTATGCTTTCCATGTGCACACTATTGAGAAAAAGAACAAACAAATTACTTGTTCCGTAAAAATGCATGCGAGATTTATTACTGTCCACATGCCCTGGAGTCAGACAAAGGCTTTACTTACTGTTGGTTTAATTTCTTCTTTCTCCCTTCAATCTTTCCTCCCTCCTTGCCCTGATGACTAAAGGCATTTTGACTATACAAATTTGGTGTGGTCTAATAAATATGACCTGCAATGGGAAAACAAAGAATTAGCAAGATGTCTGTGGTTTTCAGTGGAAAAAATGTGTTTTAACATGGCCAAGGCACCACCAAACCTGGTCTCTTCTCTTCCAAGCTGCTGGTAGGCTTCTTTAAAGTGGTGCCTTTACAAATACCTAGCACTTAAGAGTTATGCAGCTGACCTCATATTTTATATAGAAGGTCAACAAGCATGCCTCTATTTCATTTACAAGTAATTCCATCTGCAACAGTTGCTCTTTGTGTGTTAATCCCCTTTGTCTCTTAAAATTAGCTTTTCATTCTACTCTGAGCTCAGACCTTCCTTCCCCTTTACCTTTTGATTCCTGCAATTTTGAGAATGATCTGGGCTCATTCAGAGTTTCCTGCATGTCCAACTGACAGCATTTCCTCTTCAAAGTGTTATGCCATTGCCGTGTCACCTGAAGGTGCGGAGGGAATGAAGGCATTTTAAATTGATGCTGGTGCATTGAACACTGTGCAGAATAGCTACAGTTCAGAAAGCAAACGAACAAATGAAAAAAGTGAAAAGAGGAAGAAGAAAGAGAACTTTCCTCATTGGCTGGCAAAGACCCTACAATTTGGTTCTTTTTGCCCTGTGCATAGTCATCAGACGGTCTTGATGGTTACTTTCTGCTCTGCACAGAACTGAGATGAGGCTGAGCCCCTGGTAAATCGTATTTCTCTACACGGGCATTTAATATACAGGAAGACATGAAAAATATGTATCCCTGTGTTTGCTACAGATGTAGGAGGTTCCTTTTTAAAACAGGAATCTCTGTGTGTGTGCTTTCATGACGGTCCTGAGGATGCGATTCAAAGATAGCACAGACTTTCATATTTTACAGCAAAGCTCCTTACTGAGTAGAGCTCCTGACATTTTTCAGCTTTTGAGTCATCTACCTAAATGTTTTGGTGCTCCTACCTCCCTATGATGACAGTTCCCCATGGCCTTGCTCTTTTGTATGTTTTATCAGTCATTTATCACAGCTTATTTCTCACTCTTGGCATGGACTGCAACATTTTAGTAGTCTGGTGAAGAGGCTGGAAAAAAACCCCAAACAAAACAACAGGGGTTCTTTTCATTTCTGAACCAAAACGTGATATGAAGCAGTATCACGATGGCTCAGATGTTTCCTACCTGGAGGCAATCCTACCAGGAAAGCTCAGTGCACTTTCACTTCTAGAATATGTTTCCAGTTCTAGTGTTTTGTGACACTAGGTCTGAGTCTGGTGTGTGTACTCTCAGTGTAACTAGGAAGAGCTAAGAGTCAGAAAATTCTGGTAGATTCAGTAGGTAAACATATTAACTGAGTGTTTGACTACTGCATACACCACTTGTTTATCTGTTAGGTGTGTGGCCATACATCTGTTTTCAGTCCCTCATCTACTGCTTTCTTCTTGGTGTTTGGTACAAACTGACGCAGGCAGACTTTGAGTTGGGGATATAACTTGCAACAGATGCACAATTCCAAAACACAATTGTTTGGTTTTGAAGTCATAAAAAACATTATTGAGCTGTATGTATGAATATAATTCTTTTTTTTTTTTTTTCCCTCGGAAAAATGTAAATTAGGTGGTAAAAGTTCTGGAAAGATGGTAAAGTTTTGGAAAGCTGCTGAAACTTGCAGCATTTTTATTTAAAAAGTTTTTGAAAGTTATCTTTGATTTACACTGGATGAGACCTCCATTTAATGTGCATTTGTTTCTTCTTTTCGGAATCAGTTAAATCTTTGAATAAGACAAGAGTGGAAGGTCAGGCCTGTTGTTGAGTTACAGAGCAACCAAAAAAACAGAGTAACTAGATATTTTGGTGACAAAACTTCTAACACTAGCTTCTAATTCTGAGGATACGGACCTTCACTGTGCACAAAAGACAATTGAAACTTATTTCTTGAACATAACAAACTGAAAGCAAAAATCCTGTGCTTAAAATATAGCTCTGGTTCATACACAGCTTTATAAAGTGTAGTGCTACGGTCAGATTTCACTTGTGATATACCATGCATGTCAAATGCTGGGTCTGAAGAGGTTAAAAAAGTTGAATAATTTTTGTGAGAAGACTATCCATGCTTTTCACAGCCATAACAAAATTAATCAGAATTTGTAATTTAAAACATAAACTCAACAGTGGAAAAGTTGTGAAGGTTTTTTATGCCATGAATATTGTTCTTATCTATGTTTACGTCCCTTATCTTTTCCTCTAAAGCAAGAACCATGACAAGGGATTTATAGATATTTTTCCAATTTGTAATAAATCCTATGGGCCAAATTCTGATTCAGCTAATTCTTTGGGATTATTCCAGTTTTACTTAATTTTGCAGAGATCAAAACCTGCTCTAAACGACAGAAAGCATTTTTTGCAAGTCTAGTGTTGCAATTTAAGCTTTGACTTAAATGTAATGTTAAATCACAGAATAACCTGAGGGGATGGTTATAGATTTACTTTTTACATGTACATATAAGAGAAACATCTTTGAAATTCTAATATGTTTTTACTCTGTTTTCATACTTCAGGCACTTATCTGCCTGCCCAACAGTGCTTCTTATCAATTTCACCAGGTGCAGAACAGATAGCTAACAGTGAAAGATTAGAAACATCTCTAGAGTGAAAATAAAACCAAAATAGCTTCCTAAATTATCTAGCATCCTTTTCACGGTTACTGGAAGATAATGATGCTTGTGTAATTACTGCTTTTATAAGGAAAAAAAAAAATAAGACAAAAAGAAAAAAAGAGAGAGAGAATTATCTTTCAGCATTACTTGAAACTTGCTCAGATTTCTACCATAAGAAATTGGTCAGGAAATCTACATGCAAAAAGATTTATTTCTCAGTAACGTAGTTAAATTCTTCTTGATCGTATTCTGAAATAGACAATGACATCACTTAAAAAAAATGTAATGACTACCTGTATTTGAAATGTTCACTCATGTGAATAATATTGCTCTCTCTACTTTTTGAAGTACTTCAGGAAGGTGAGTCTGCCAGTGCGGTTCAGTTCAGGTTCTCTTTGCACCAGATGTATAAAGGCTTATTTTGTGTTCTTTGCATTACAAAGTGTGTACATATGTTTCAGCACAACCAGTTGGTGGGTTTGTGTTTGGGGTTTTTTTATTGTTTGTTTGGGGGTTTTGTTTGTTTGGTTTTGTTTGGTTTTGTTTGTTTGGTTGGTTTTTTCTGTGTTTTGTGTTTTTGTTTTTTTTGTTTGTTTGGTTTTTATTTCCCCAGAGCCTACACATACTAAAGCTTTGGGGGATTGTTTTACACCAGTTTTTATCAAAAGTGTTACACTGGGTTTGGTTTTTTTGTATATAACAAAATATAACATATCTCATTTACTTTTACTTGGACAGAATAATGAACTGCTATTAGTTGAAATGTTGAATTATAAATTTTCTTCTTCAGTTCTTGAAAAAATAAAAATTTCACTGCAAATCCAGCTGATGGAAGAAGCCAGATGTTTCATCACTTCTAATTCATAGCAAAATCATTATGGAAATTTTCATGTAGTTCCTATTGGCAATAAAACTAATTTTACATAAACAAGCAGAGCGCCTGCTGTGCGAGAAGTCCGGTTTTCAAACCTAGCTGTCAATATCATGATACTATTAGTAGTAAAATGCTGTTTTAAACAGCAACAAAAATACAAGATTCTTTCAGATGGTTTAGATAATAGTTACTGTAATTTAAAAATAAGTTTTTTTAAAAAAGTATTATTTTAAGGAAACTATATTGTAGATTAATTTGCCATTTGAAAACATTTCATTGGGAATAATGACCATGAAGATCATATGCATTTGAAACATCTCAGGTCAAGTACTCTTGATATGCAGAAAAAGTTACCAAAAGCAATAGTGAAATTATTTGTGCGCCAGCAGCAGGCTTGACTTGTCCTTTCCATTTTATTTTTTTTTTTCCCCTCAGAAGGCTTCTAAGTCAGTCATTTTAATTAACTTGTGGATTAAACGTGGTGTACACACCTGTGGCCTAGGAGCAATTTCATATTAAGAAAACAGGCCTGCTGTTTTGGAGCTAAAATCCATAGCATCCCACACTTGTTTTTGCCAGTCAATCATGTACATCTATGAACGCATATGGAACTGTAGATTCGTAAGTGTCTTAATAGACTACAGAAGCAAAACTTGTATAACACACAAGATATGTTTTTTATTAAGTTTTATTATACATTTAGATAATAGGCTATGGTTAAGATGAAGGGGCTATTAGAATTTATGGTGTTAACTCTCCTATATCTTCCATTATGACTATTTCTGCTTTTTCACATGCTCTAAAACTCTTCTCTGAAATGTTACTTAGTGCTTCTTTCATGGAAATCAGTGGAAATTGTAGCCACCGTCTGTACCCTAGGATTTAGTTTTAAATGGCCTCATAAAACACTTTCCTTTGGATACTAATTTACAGACTGTACCTAAATAATACATGAATAGGAAAGACATTGGCACTGGAAGCACTGAGTGCTCTCATAACATATTCTCGAAGTTCCACTTTGGAGTTAAGAGTGCTCATGACTTTTTATCATCAATCCTGAAATCAAGAAAATCTTTGCATCTATAATTAAAGCTAATGACACATAATCAGTTGCTGCTGCTGTAAAATGAAGTATTGTTATTCTGGAATTGTATCTCCTAAATGTACCCTACAAAACAGTTAAGTCATAAAGATTTCTCCTGAAACCTCAGTGGAATTGCTTTATTGTTGAAACATCAAATGCTCTCTCTTTTCTCATGAACACACAAAATTCCAAATTTGTGCTTTTTGGTGAGTTTCACTTCAAATAATCCAAGTATTTTTCCACATCTCTGAGACATGTTTTAGTATGATATCATTCATGCTGCTTTGGTACCTACCTCCCATACAAATGGAGAGGAAAGGGAGCCCTCTTTGGTTCTTCTGCAACTTTGAGACAGGAGAGTAAAAGACAGGACTGTCCTCGTTATTAGCATGTTTTTTACGTGATGTGTAGTATCAAGTGTTATACACTTACCTCTGGAACAGTCAGTTCCAGGATAAAATATAAGAGGGTTCTGACATTAAAAGTAGATGATACATTAAAAAGTTAACACCTTATACTAAAAAATCCCTCCAGACCTTCTTTTTTTTTTTTTTTTCTGCAAGTGATGTGTGTAGCCTGGGTAAGATATAGTCATTTGTTTTATACAGATAGTAAAAAGTCAGAATGGGGCATTTACCCATCAAGAGATCTTGGTCTTCTCTGGTCATCATTTAAATGGTTCTGTATTTTATCCTTTTTCTTGATAGTTCCCTAAGACCCCAAGTATTCTCATAATTTTTGCATTCCAGTATTTTCCTTTATTTCAAAGAATAATCTAAAATCCAAAGTAACCTTGCTAGTAATACAGTCTTTATTTTGAGCATTTAAGTTGTAGCCAGAAAGCTGCTGAACTGGTAAGGCGAATTTAAATTTGAATTTTAAGAAGATGAATGTAAGACAAATTCCTTACCAAGCTCTAATACTCCTTAAAATGTACAATTCCTGAAATGCAGTTCAGGTCCCATGGCCCTTTAACAACTTGTCTCTGTAGCCTCTGATACTAAATTGCTTTGGCCTTTATATGTCCTCATAGTGTGATAGTATATCTTCTATCCAGTTAAATTGCCATAAACTCTTGTAATGCTTGATAAAATAGAAACCAGAAAACCAAAATAAAACCTACTATCTTGTTTGTAGGGGAGTTGCAAACACTTGTGCCTCCCTCTGAAACCGAGAAGTGCAGAAGACTCTAAGAGATATCTCCAGAAACATGAAGTGTGTTGTGAGTGTTTTAAAAGCAAGGGGTACAAAAAACAAGTGTGAAAGTTGTGTTTAATTTCTTTTTTCTTAAGGCATCAGAAAAATATTTATTTACATTTCTTATGAACTTCTTCAGTGATAGAAAAATTCATGTCAACCGTCCCAATCATCATGTATTTCTCAGGCTTATTTAAAAATAACTTTGCTCTTTAGATTTTTAAAATAAAAATGAAGATACTTACATACTTATTTTTTCCCAAAATGAAAAAAAAAAAAAAATTACATTTGAATAGAAAATATGTGACAGGAAATTATTATTTGCACCATGCTGAATACAAGAGAGAAGATGTCTGTGTGTGGGCTGCAAGTTAAAACAGTTATGAAAGGAGTTCTACAAATAGAAATAAAACCAGCATAGTATCACAGAAGTATAAGGTTACTGTCTCTTAATGATGAGGGGGAACTGAGATGATGAAGCTCTTACAAGCAAAATGAGAGAATGCAGGACAAGAGCAAAGCAAATGCGCTGTGCTGTGAGGCCATTCCCCCAAAGGAAAGGAGGAAACAGGTTCATGCCCTTCTCTCCACCTGCTAGATTCCCCAGAAGGAGCAAAAAAACATGCCATATGGTAATGCAGGAGGTGCTGTCTGAAGAGGGGAAATACTCTGCTACTGAGAGTGCTTTGTGTGGCATTGTAAAATGATAAGACACAATATTGTAAAGCTATGATGAGTCCTGTAGACTGTTCAACTATTTATCCAGAATACGAGATCTCTCCTTTTCCCGTTTCCTCACAAGTATCCATGGCTGGCCACCTCCTGATAATTTCTTCTGGGGAGGGGAGGCACAGAGGCTTGTCTGCCTTAAACAGTGCTAGAACCACTTTAGTGCCTTGACATGCCTATGACATACCCAACATGGAAATATCATACACATTTCCACAAAAGTGTGCAGCAATATTAAAATATGAGAAGGAGGTAAACGGCAGCTGCAGTAAATGCCACACAATCCATACCGCAGGACTGTTGAAAACAAACTGTGGAAAATGCAAGATGGTAGAAGCCTGAAAATTCAAAGTTAACATGCTCAGTCTACCCTTAAGTTACTTGCTGCTTAAATAATCACAGTATCATTACCGTTCGGAGTGCCACGGGCCAATTCAATCAGTCAAAGTCACACAAAAGCTTTGAAACAATCTAATCAGTCCAAGGCTCCCACTTTAACATTTCCACTACATGGCCTCAAATGTAAATTATTTCCCTTCTTTAAAGTAATATTCACTTCTGCTTTCGTCGTATAAAGCCTAAGGGGCAGGAAAAAGAAGAAACTGTATTATTTGAAATGCAGACTAATAAAGTATATGGCTTTAAGAGCTTGACAGCCTAAGTCACAACACAGGCAGAGAAGAGGAGAGGGAGAAAAAAAAGGGTGAAGATGTATAGCAGACCTTCGTGGGATATGTACGTTATGAATAAGTGGGAGTAAAGCAAAAGAAAATAGAAATCCAATTTCTGCTTGAGGTAGCTGGTGAATTTAAATCATGTGTCTCTAAAGAGGAGTTTTAAAAAAATATTATTTTTATTTTGCAATTTATGTATCATTAATCTCTGAGCTGACATTCGGTTTCTAGGCAATAGCTGTGGAAATTGGAGTATTATAAGAAAAGCCAAGTTCAGATATTTTTACTAAAAATATATTTAAATGCTTCTTTGTGTTTCCTTATAGAAATATAAGTCTCATCAAGAAATTTGACTGATCACATAAAATGAAAAGAAAAATTCTTCTGGAAGACGTGGATTTGAGTTCAGCAGATCTGCTGAATATGAATGAAGGACGGAATCACCGTTTTATTTGTAACAAGGACAACTTAAAGCTTTGTTGAGGATTTAATTCTCACTAAACTTGATCTTCTCCCTGAAGGAAAAAAACAAGTTTATATGACTCTGATAAATTGCCCCTGAAGACTACAGGCAGAATGCAGAGGTGTGGCTAAGTCTACGGAATGGTTTCCTTTGCTGTCTGTCTCCAAGATCATTCTACCCTGAAAACCCTGAACTCTCATTTGCAGGAGTTACTGGCCTACTCAAAAGCTTTCCTTCAGATTTAACTTCTTCTATGACACAGACTAGATATTGATAGACTGGTAGCAGGGTGACTATTAAACCTCTTCCCTGTTCCTAAAAGTGTTTTTCTCCAATATTCATTAACCTGCCTATTTCTAATTAAAATAATGAGACCTGATTCACCACCAAATAACATATCGTGGTGTCTAAAATGGAGATGAAATCTAGGAATTGAGAGGCAGCAGACAGTTCTTGGGTGAGAAAACTGAGCAGCTAAAGCTGTGTGAAACAGACGTAAACAAATGTCTATGTTTCAAACAATTATTTTGCTTCTGCCTGAGGGAAAGTGACGCGACCCAGAAAGACAGACAGCAAAATATAACTATTTGTGAGTTTGGTGGGGTTTTTTTCTGTGAACACTGTGAGGAGAGAGGTACTAGAATTATTTATTAACAAATAATTAACAGAGGAAAACATGTTTTGCATTGACCAGGAGTCACACCCAGGACTGTTATTTATCAGGTGCTGCTACACCAGTGATCTGTCAACACCGGTGGCTATAATAAGCTACTGTCTGTTAAGTGTGAGTATTCACATCCAAACTCAGAAATGCCAAATTTACATCAAGCTTAAACCCAGGCAGCCTTGAGACAAGATTTTGGGCCTGCTAGAGGGAAAGGGTTCTTAGATGCACTTGTTAGAGCAATGTCAGAAAGCACACTTTATGCTTTGAACATTTGTGGTGGTAGTATGTTTGTGTGGTCAAAATAAGCATATTTCAGTCTACCTACATACCCCCTAAGAACAAAAAGAGAAATGCAGAGAGAAAAATAGGAAAAGCAAATATTCTTAAACAGGGAGATTAGAAAGTTTTAGTTGCAGGTTTTCTACACAGAAAATACTGACATGCACACAAAAAATTAGGAGTTGAAGGAAGGATTATTTTGTCAAATATATGGTTAGTCTCTGGAATGCAGGATACCTGCAAGGCCCACAGTAATCACATAGGAAGCGGACAAATGTGAAAACAGAAAAGGCTTTTACCTGAAATATGGAATTTACAGGCACAGCTGGCATTTAGGAAGCTAAGAACTTTTTTTTTTTTTTTTTTTTCTCTCCTCTGTCTTTCCTCCTTCTGGTGAGGTTTTCAGTGCTGGCTAGTGTCAGAGTTGTGTTACAGAATTTCTGAATCAAGAGTCAGATGCAAGATACCAGTACTTATGTGTGTTGTGATCTGCTCTGTCTTTGCTGCTTTCACTAGAAATTATCTATTATTTTTCCTTCCAATTTTCCTTCCTTTTCAGTTCTCCACTTGGGTTTTACTGACTCACCTTAGCTTTGATTCTGCACCCACTTCTTTCCCTTCTCTCATGTCTTCTCTCTTTCCTCTTTGGGGACTGCTCTTCAACTCTGTGAATACTTTAGTACTCTTTATCCATCTTTGTTTTCCACACTGCTTGTCTCCTGTCTGGAGGAGTATTTCAGTGTGAAAAAAAATCATCAAGTCCTTTCCCAAGTCCTACAAATTCCTTGTCTGCCTTCACCGGACCTGTCACGTTTTTTAGATTAAGAATATGATTCTTATGTAATTTACATGTATTTTACATAATTTTACATAAAATTACACTTTTACATATAATTTGCTATATCAAGTATGATCTCCTATGCCTTTAGTTTTGTGTCCAAAGGCTTATTACATGAAAAGGATACCCTTGATGCCATTCATGATTCAGAATACCATTATCACACTCCCTATTGGCAGTGGTTCCTCCTGTTGTGTGAGAGCTAAAATCAGTAATGACACTTCACTTCTCAGTAGTACTTGACTGCTGGGATGACAAAGATCTTTCATAACAAAGATCTTCTGTTACAGAATTCACTTGCACTACAGATCTGAGTAAACAAGAGATTTGCAACCCTGCTTGCATGCAGGAAATCTTGTTATCCATAATTATTCTTAAAAATTTTATTCTGTTCTTCATGTTTTATTTCAATAAATTCCAGGAAGAAAATGAGTGCTCTGATGCCCAGCTAGCTAGAAAAAGTGTCACTAAAGTCAGTGGAGACTGTGCCAGCCCATAGCTGGCCATCATAAATCAGAGCAAGATGAAGCTTCAGGTATTTGACTTCATCCTCTGCCCCTTTTCCATCAGAAAACACCTGACAGTGCATGGATGTATACTAAGAATTAAGGGGTGTAAATGATAGCAGCCAGTGACTTTTGGTCCATCTAGGTGGCAACAAAGCTGCAAGATGTTTAGATCAATAAAAACAATCAATTAAAGGAGTAAGATATCACAGATGGCTAGATCAATTAAAGGCAATCAATTAAATAGCTAAGAGATCACAGATGGGTGGGTAAATTAATAGTGCAAATAAATCAAATACTCAGGATGCTCGGGAGGAATATAACCTGAGATGATAATCATGGGGTGAGTGTCAGTGGGTGTAGTGTTGAGAGTGATGGCTGTGTGAAATCTGGCACATTTTTGAGTGTGTGATGGTCTCTGCTCTACTTTGCAGAGTTATTACTTCCACACTTTTGCCATGCTATCTTTCAGCTCCCCTGCTAGTCTTAGAGGGGTTGCTGTTGATTTTTGCCCTTGGTGAGGGTTTAACTTTGAAAACCTGTAGATACAGGGAACTTGCAAATCAGTCTGCAAAGGCCATGTGATTTCTTAATGAATGGTAGATTGAAAGTTTAGCAAAAAGAAGCTTATCTTGTAAATTCCCTTGCAGGTGAATCAAGTGGAATTGTCTGCTTACCCTGTAAATCTACAGACCGGCTTTGTTTGTGCATAGGGGTGTGTTTATATACAGATAACTCTGAAATGCAAAACCTTCGTCTGGCTTAAATGAAGGAGATGGTGCCCCTCTGTAGTCACTCTCCCACATAATTCAGCTCATAATTCATCATGCTGGTGTAGAGGTCATAGCTCTACACAACAACTGTAAAGGGAAAAGTATTATTTGGTTTTTAGTTTTGAAGGACTTGTCTTCTTTTACAATTATTTATTCCCTTCCTCAAATAAAATCCTACCAGTAAGACTCCAAATGTAACTTTTACAGTATCCTCAGTTTCTGAGTTTTTACATTTCCTGTTTTTCTTTAAAATACCTGGGTAGCATTGTAACTTTGCATGTTAATGTTTAGTCTTGGGCAAATGTGCTTGTACTTTTAAAAACGGATAAGCATAGCAATAGTAAGATCCATTTGCTTCCAGCTGGTTTGCAGGATGACATGATTTGAGACCCCTGATATAATGACTTTTGTATTTCTAATACCAGAATTTTAAGAAATGGACAATTGCCAGGAAAGAGTGACTTTCAAAATGACTAGTAATTCTGTGACAGCAAATTTAAATAACCTGATGTCTGTAAATATGGACAGTGGGAAGTGGAAAATAGAACAGAATGACCAATGGTGGCAAACTGAGCGGGAAACAAGAGAATTTTTGCAAGATAGAATGAGGAAGTTTAGAGCATTTTGTGCACTTGGATTGGCGGAGGGGTGGAGAGATGGATCTTTCGACATTGATTTTAAATAATCTCCCTACTCTGAGAAAAATGCATCATATATTCAAACTGTCTTCATGGGACATTGATTTCTGCAGTTTTCCTTGAAAAATTCTAGGCTTACAATAGTGATGTTTAGCATCGTATAAAGGAGAATGGAAGCATATTAATTACATTCAGCCTTGTGGCCTTAGTTTTCAAGGAGGGGATAATTTTTATCATACTTTTTTCACCGTTCAGCTGAACAGGACCTTTCCCTATACTGGGGTATTTGTATGCTATTTTAATACAAGACATCAAATGAGATGAAGGACTAACATATTGCCCTGGTGAATTTAAAAGTTCAGAAGTCATAACAATTTGTGCTTTCTCTCATTTCCTTTTACATTCACTGAAGAAATGCTTCTGTGAAACAGCTCTATACATTTCTTCTACCTACCTATATCTACTATAAGAATTATTTTCTGGATACTGCTAAAAATAATAACTAAGATAGAAAGACCTTTTGCAATCCTGCTCTGTACTTGTCCAGTCTGTCTTTTTTTGCCATCTATTTAACAATAGCTATATAGCCTTGACATTTTCAAAGCTTTATACAAGCACAAACTAATTAATCTAATTTAGTTTGCCTTTGAGGTAGGTGAGTCAGTATTCTCTCTTCTTTCACAGATATTACAGTCAGAGCAGAGGAAATAAGTGAATAGCCTGAAGTCCTACAGAAAATTGGTCTCAAATCCAACTTTTTTAACTTTGGCCCTCTTGGAAGAGAAGGTGCTTAACCCTGGAATGTTTCCACTTTCCCATGGAAACTCTGCATGATGTGTTCTATTTGCATTATTGACTGAGGTGACTAATCTGTCCAGAGAGAGAAGTTGCACAGCTGTTTGCCTACAGTACCTTTTATGCACTTTTGAAGGGGCGCCAAAGGTTATAGTAGTATGAATACCCACTTATGATGATGCATTTGTACACTTGGTGTTATCTCTCACTTGTGTACAGAATTTAAACCAAAGTCTGCACTGTCCTCATTCCAGCATACTGGGAGATAAAGGGAGGCCCAAATCACCAGCTGCTGCTTCTCTTGTCATTGTCTTGCAAACAATAAAGAAATTATGCTCACACTGGTTGCTTTAATTGTACATATTCTTCTCAGCAGACAAAGCAGTATCTCCTGATTTGCTAACATGATGCATTACACATCACATGAAATACTTAAGGAATACATACCCATAAGATCACACTTGCTCTGTCTCATGCTGTCTCCATTTAAAAGGAGAAGATTCACTTTCTAACTCTGCCAATGTCCAGTCTGTTTCCATAATGACTGTGCTGTAGAGAATTCTGACAGAATCATTAAATACGCTTGAATCAATACAAGAATGCTGCTAGTATCTCACGTTTCCCTTGAATGATAGTGGTATAGCATGTGCACGGCTGAAAAACTATTTAAGGCTTTTTCATTTGAAAATAGAGACATTCAACTTGTTTAGAGGTCAGGCTTGTTTTTCAGGTGTAGAATAAGGCTGAACAGAAGAGCTCCAGTCCTATATTAGGTATTCTTATGTTATTTTTGGCTAGGATTAAATATATCTATTGCTACTGGGAAAAGGTGAGGATCACTCCATCACTTCTATAGTGGCACTATGTCAATAATTCAAGATAGATTTTTAAAAACTTGGCAACAGTGGTCAGGCTCTGACTCTCTCTTTTCTGCTAATTTACTTGGATGTCCACACAGTATCTGATATTACTTCCTTATCTTTCCTCTCTGATATGTATCCTAGAAATTATACAGGCTTGTATAGAGCCTCTAAACTGGAAAAAAAAAAATTATAAAGTTATGACCTGTATTAACAAGAGAGAGCTCTTCAAAATCATTATTCAGATGATGAAAGCATACTAAGTTTGTAAAATCTATAAACCAAAGTAATTTAGGAAATTTGTATGGTGTTTCCAGATTTCTTTTGTATATAGTAATACTCAGGTCGTCAAGTATTCTTATTGAGATCAATGGGATTGCTTACTGAAATATTTTTTACTCAGCTGTTGACATTTACCGCTATCTGTTTAACCAGCAAAGCCAGCTGATAGGACCAGTCTCTGACAGTCCAGCAGACTATTCTCTTTGCTTTTATGCATCTCATTGTTTCCTTTAGCATTGCAGTTTTCTTTGAAAACTCCAGCCAAAATATACAAGGACTACAAAATCATGCATGTCATTCTTCCTCTGAATTATCTTAGTTCTACACAAATTTGCGAATGAGGGGTGTAAGCAAGCTTCCATGGAATCTTAGTTTCATTCTTACAGAAGTTAATGTTTCTTGATAATGAACTGTGAAAAAAAAAAGGGATTGGATACAATACATCAAGGAATACAGACATAATGCCTGTACTCCTCTCAAGCTCCTTGGAGCAATAGCTATAAAGTTGAAGATAAGAGATGCATTCAGCAGTTCCAGGATAATCTGTTTTGCTAGTCTGTACTCAAGGTCAAAATACCTCTGTTCCTAGTTCGTTTGTTAATTCTCATTTTTAGTAAGATTAAAATATTTAGTGTACAAATAATCCTGATACCTCTAAGGTAAATGAAATCTGGTTTTCAGTGTTTTAATGATTTTCTTTGTTTGCTTTTTCAAGATGATTAGTGAAGTGCTGAATAGCTAGATGTGATGTTACAGCCCAGTCACCAAGAATCTGTTCATTTTGTTAGCCAAGTAGTATTTTGCAGTGACTCTTTTTTTTGCCTGAAAATTATTTCTTTTGTTCAGAAATATCAACCATCTCTGAGGGTGGGACTACAGAGCTGTGAGCAAGACATTTCTGGGTTCATGAATAAGCAACCCAAGATGAAAAAGGTCCTTAAGAGTGAAGTGTCAGGGAGAGGAGCTGAAGGGCGTAGGGGAATCTCTCAGAACCAGTTCAGGAATTTGTTGTGGGTTGGGTGTGTCCTTTGTTTTTATTGGTAGCTGTTCTGCTTGTTTGCGTTTGGTTGTTTGTTGTTGTTGGGTTTTTTTCACATGGCTCTATTTACTGAACTGGTGGTATACCCCTGCTTGCATAAACGGATCTTTTTTATGGTTCAGTTATTTGGCCCAGCAGTCATCCACATCCCCTCTCCAGCGAGGATCTGAAGTGTGGAGACTGAAAGAGTGGTTCCCCATATGGAGCGTGAGAAGTTTCTTCTTACAGCTGTACTTAACACTGTTTAGAAGAGGAAACTGAAGCTGGGTTTGCCATATGAGTGACCCAGAAAAAAAGATTTTTTTCCAGTCTTTATCATAAGATGTGAACTAGGGAACATCAGTCTCTGACTAGGATAAAATGATTAAGTATGTTTTCATGGAGAACACAATAAAACTATGGAATTCATTGCCAGGGGACGCTGTAAACATAAAAATGTGTATAGGTTCAAGAATAATTGGCCAAATTCAAAGCCATTTCCTAAGTTTAAATCCAAAGACATGGCCTTATCTCAAGAAATCAATCTGAAGATTTAAAAAATAATAATAAAAAAAAAACTGTCAAGGGATTACCAGTGGAAGGGTCCTTCTGCAATTTTAATTTTTTTCTAAAGCACCCACTCCCATCTCCCATCAGAGATGATATGGGCTATAGGCTTCTATATAACAGCTTCCTATCCACCTATTACAGTCCTTAACATTGTTACTTGTTAAATCAGGAAATGTGACTCAAGGAAGCGAGATAGATGCATCTAAATTTTCTTGTCTTGTAAAGTTGGGTTTAAATAAAATTGTCAGTGTATCATAATGGCTTTTATTCTTACGTTCCTGTATACTCTCAATCATGAGTTGTCCATTTTAAAATTAGGAAGTCCAGCTTCTATTTTGACTGACAGTCTGGAATGGGTTGCAGAATGTTGAATAAAACCCAGCCAGGGCTTCTAATGATCTTTGCAGTCAAATGTAAACTGCTTTTTGTTCACAGGCTCTTTTTAAAATAGAGAGTTACTCAGTAGTGAGAACCTTTTCTTTCTTTTAAAATGAGTTCTTCTCTGAATTGCCTTCAGAGCATGAGTCCAGACAGGAAAGCTTAATATCTCTGCTCCTCATAAGTTTGAAGATTACTGCAGTACAGAGGTGCTTGTCTCTTCTGTGGCCAAATCAGTTTTGTTTACTGAATCTGTATCCTACTGCCTCTTTCTGTTTCCAGTCCTTTTTTTTTTCATTTGCCCAGAATCCTTCACAGAAACAGTGTGGGGCAAGCTACAGAGTTGTGCCCTGGCATAGTTTAATCCTAGCCAGCAACTATACTCCACACAGCTGCTCTCTCACTCCCCCTGAAGGGAATGGGGGAGACAATTGGAAGGGTAAAAGTAAGAAAACTCATGAACTCATGTCAGTTCAATAGGGAAAGCAAAAGCCACACACACAAGCAAAGTAAAACAAGGAATTCATATGCCGCTTCCCATCAGTAGGCTGGTGTTCAGCCATCTCCAGGAAAGCTGGGCTCCTTCACATGTAATGGTGACTTGTGAAGACAAACACCATCATTACAGATATCCCTCCCTTCCTTCTTGCCTCATCTTTATGAGCTGAACATGACGTCATATAGTATGGAATATTCCTTTGGTCAATTGGGGTCAGCTGTCCCAGCCGTGTCCCCTCCCAACTTCTGCACCTCCAGCCTACTCACTGGTGGGGGGTTGTGAGGAGCAGAGAAGGCCTTCACTCTGGGTAAACACTGCTCAGCAATAATGAAAACATCCCTGTGTTATAAGCACTGTTTCCAGCACAAATCCAAAATGTAGCCCCATACCAGCTACTATGAAGAAAACTAACTCTACTACAGCCAAAACCAGCACAGCCTTTTTGGTCTTCACTCAGATGTTCATGGTCTAACACAATTGTTTTTAAGGACAGGAAATGAACAACATATCTGGCCATGAATAGAAATACTTCTGAAAAACAAAGGTATAGTATCAGACTTGAGGTCAACCTCCACGATACTGCTATCCAAAGACATGATATTTTGCTTACAAAATCAAAGTCCAGAAAGCCAGAACTGTTACTTAGCATGTGAACAAAGGAGGAACAGATGTTTGTTCTGTTATGCCCCAAAGACCAAAAAAAATGTTCACTTGGGAACATTCCAGTTTGGAGTCACAAAGATTGAGGACACCTCAGCCTGCTGATAGCTGGGTTTACTTAAAACACGTGTAACTCTGGGAGCTTGTTTAACAATGTTTTGCTTGAGACATTTTCTGGGCATTCTTTCTGATGAAGATTTAAGTAATTTCAAAATTTAAAGAGTTAAAAAAAAAAAATATTGCACGGGATTAATTAAGCTGGGAGCTCTCCTATTGCCACTGGGGAAATGTGAAGGAAGGTGATAAGGTGGATCTGATCCAGAACTCAGTCAGAGTGCTTGTATGGAATACAAGTCTTCTTTCAATAAAATGTTTATTTCTTTTTCTTAAGTAGGTATTTTTACTCTTTGCATTTAAATCCTTCTTGGATATTTGTGTCTTCTGTGCTGTTGAGTTTATGGATCTAAACTGGGCATAGGTTGTTTGACATTTTTGCCAAGGCTGATATACTGATAATGCCATTTCTTTGGATACAGTTATATACATACAGCAGTTATACTTACTGCTGTATCAGAGAAAGATATGGGTCTGAGAGCAACAATGATAGAGGCAGTTTCTTTGTTTTAACTGTAGTTTTAGGACTATATTTGTGTATTGACAAGTCCTCATATTTACATATAGACTGAACTTGAACTGAGTATAGTTACAAAAAGTTACTTCCTTCTTTTCTTAAATTTTACTTTCCTGCCTATGGACTATAACTGTCTTGGTCAAGGACCAATCACATGAAGCACTCTAAATACGGTAGCAAATCTATTGTAGCAATAGGATGAGGGGCAATGGTTTTAAACAAGAGAAGGTAGATTTAGATTGGACATTAGAAAGAAATTCTTTACTATCAAGGTGGTGGAGCACTGGAGCAGGTTGCTCAGGGTGGTAGTGGAGGCCCCATCCCTGGTGACATTCAAGGTCAGGTTTGGTGAGGCTCTGAGCAACCAAATCTAGTTGAGAATGTAGGGGGGGTTGGACTAGATGACCTTTAGTGGTCTCTTCCAACCCAAGGCATTCTATGATTCTACAATTCTATGATTCTAAATGTCTAATGCAAAACAACTGTACTGTATCTTCCCCTCTTTGTGATGCTCAATGCTATGCTTTTACAACATGGACAAGCAAGACTAATGGAAGGGCAAGCCCAGCAAAATTACATTCACATATTCCAATACTGTCTTGGAGTTGTAAATTTTAATTTATGCAAAATATTGTTTTTCTTGAAACTAATCTTCAGTGTTCTCATATAAATTTATGAACAAGCTTCCAAACTTTGTATATAGTTATGCCATGGTACTATGCTGTAGGAGAGTTTTAAGATGATTCTGGGAACACAGAGAGGATACTTACTCTCTTGGTAATAGTATCTAACATTGTGACCTGGTGTGTATATATATACACCTTGTTTAGATCTTAAATTCCCAGGTATGTCAACTTGTTTCTGCATATACTTGGAATTTCAGAAGTCTGTGTGGGATTTCTGACTCTCCACATACATAATTCAGTTATTCAACATGACCTGTTTCTGGGCAGGTATTATTTCAGGTATGCACATGCAGACATGACAAGAAACCAAAGGTACAGCTCAAAGTCATTAAACAAATATACAAACCTAATTTTGTCAGTGTCAGGATCCCATAGTTCTCTCAGTATCTACAAACTCAGTTTCTAGATTCTGTCAAATTACTCTTTTACAGTTTTGTCTGTTCAGCGTTGAGCTGTAAGAAGCTTCAAAATTCCCTCTTCAAATACTGGGTGTTGCTTTAGATGGGACATAGAAAAGACATTGTTCTCTTTCCCAGAACTTTTCTGGAGGCTGTGAGAGGTCATACCTAGCTAGACCAAAGGTAGCTCTACCCTAATTTTCTGTCTCATGATGAACACAAGCAGATGCCCAGGAAAGACTAGAGGAAGAGGAAAAAACCCCATATTCTTCTAACCTCCAACCACTTACAGCCTGGGGACTTGGTCAGTGTGATGTGGGTTCTTTCTTACTTCTACTGTCTCAGACTAGGAAGCTAAAAGAAAGCCAAAAAGTAACCTGAAACAAAAGGGACCTTGGTCAAGTAAAGACTACAGCACTTGTCTTGGGCTCTCAAACAATTCATCATTCAAATTTTTTCCAAATACTAGTGGCTTTTCTTCCATCTGCTTATTTCTATAGGGACTGAGTCTAAGGTGGAAGAGGACACAACATGCTGTTGAACAGCAGAAGAAACTATAAACTCTGACATGTTTCACTTCTTTAGCTAAATGTCTTAATAACTTCTTGATCCCTTTTGAAATACTCTTGAGCACATCATCATAGCTCTTTTATAATAAGTAGAGGAAAATTATATTAAGGAAATAAAATAGCAGCAATATCTAATGACATATTAACGTTCAGAATTGTATGGTCATAGTGGGAAATAATAAACAGTGAAATACTTCAAACTTTATTAACCAATGGCAGGTACTTAGAGAGAAGTACAAATAACATGAGAGAAGTGTAAAGATTATAACAAAGAATAATCCTAAACATCACTAGATAAGGAGCTGAATAGGTAGGAAAGGAGGGAAAGAAAAGAAGTCTGCACATTGATTTTTAAAGACCACAAGGCCGTCTAGGCAAAATAAAGCAGAGTAGAGAGACAAAAATGGATAATACAAAGTATAATAGAAGAGGCTGGAAGTAAATGAATGTACAAAATCAAACCCATGAAATAAAGAAAGAAAAGAAAAAAGAAATTGACAACTGACTGAGCAGGACAACCAAAAGATATTGCAACACTAGTAAGAATGGTACAGAACACCACTCATGCAGGGCATGAAGCTGAACTCAACAAAGCAGGACTGGAAAGGGTTGGAATTCTACAGAAGAGAGATAACAGGATCAGAAAAAATGGTTCCAAAATACAGGGATTAATGGAATTATAGGGAAGAAGTTGAAGCAGTCTGTAATTGCAAGGCTCCAGGGACACCGTATTGCATCCTTTCAATATCTAAAGGGGATTTATAAGAAAGATAGGGACAGGCATTTTAGTAGGGCCTGTTGTGATAGGACAAGGAATAACAGTTTTAAACTGAAAGAAAGGAGTATATTAAAAGTAACATGTTCCTTGAATGACATCTTGTTCATTTTTTTTGAAATCTGCTGAAGCATGTGATATTCTTTTATTGTGTCACTAGTCTAATACAATATGTAGTTCAGAGAAGCTGCACTGTAATTGAGCAGGAAATGTTACTCTATTAAGATAAGGGGAGGTGAACTTTAGCTTCAGTTCTGGGAAAATAAATGTATTTCTGGTTGAGCCCTCAAAACAAAACAAAACAATACAATAATCTGACAGAGAAATCAGAAATTGTTTGAGAAAGGGCAAGTGTGGAAAGCAAAACAGGGCTTGAGTTCTGTTTAAACTGCACGTCCTTCCCTACTCCCTGACCTTGATGTAGTGGGAATATTTGCTTCAGTGACCCTCAGAGTTCTGACAAAATAGGTGTAACGTCTCTATAGGACTCCATAGACTGGACATATCATAAGATGGAAAATCCAGATCCCTCAGGTTAAGGCACTATGAACGCAACAACCTGTTTTCATTTAAAAAAAAAAACATTAAAGAGGCACAAAAAGTAGCTCTTTCAGAAAGTAGTCTATCAAGCTGGGAGGGATTCAGAATGAAGAATAGAAAAGTGTGAAGATGAAAAGATGTCCATCTCAAGAAAAAAATAAGCTTACAAAAGACTACTCTGAACATAAATTCATGCTGATAATATTTAAATAAAGAGCTTTACGTGGGAAGTTGGAATAAAAAAATAAAGAGGGTAGAAATTATTTCAGTGTAGCCAGGTATCCTATTTACCACTTCATGTTAAAAAATACATAAAACTGATAAACAAAATGTGAAAATTAGATTAGAAAGAGGCAGTCTGTGGTGCTTCAAGCAGAGGACATATCAAAAGCACCTTGAATGTGTCAATAAGGTCATTAGCATACACCTTTCATGCATATGACAGCTTTTGAAGTTGTAAACATTTATTATTTAAATCTGTTGACCCTTCTACACCTGAAAAGGGTGATTTCCTTAGCTAAGTAGCCAGTTACAAATTTTAAGTTTGCTGTTTTGTTTTGTTTTTCATGGAATTTCCCTTCTGAAATGCTCTAATATCTACTTTCTTGCCTTGAAGGGGATGAATGTGAACGTCTGTATTGCTTGGCAGGATTTTACTCCCATCACCTTTTCACAAGGGGAAATTGGAAGGAACTAAGATCCACTAAATAAGTTTAAAATTAACCTGTCTTCATTCCAAGGATCTGTAACAAGGGCACTTCTTGCTTATTAACGACAATACTAAAGGGAGTGGAAATAAAACTGGGAAGCACGAGTAAGAAATATGTATGTTTGAAAATGTCTAAATTTGAGATAAAGCACTACTAGAAGGCACTCAAAAACCACCTAAAATTAGAAATCCACAGCTCTAAAGAGTTGCAGGTGTTCATGTTACCTAATACAGTAAAGAAAATTAAGGAGCAAAATTCTGAAAGTGGATAGGTTTTGCTCCTGGATATTTAGAAATGGCTGAGTAACTGGAAGAGACTGGCTATTACAAAAATTTCCAGTCATGGAAGAGCCCTTCAGAGTATCCATGTGTGTTCCATCACCAGAGCAACTTGCTATGTTTTTATTTTCTGACATTAGAACAGTAATAATTGTGGGCCAACTTCATCAGTGACTTAACCTTGCAAACTACAGTGAAGTTATTTGCAGAGTTTAATTTGCTGAAGTGATTATTTCAACTCAAGTTGATTCTCAGACACTCATTGTACTATATGTCATACCAGACATTAATTATTCTTGGTCAGATGTAAACACCTTCAACAGATTGTTTTAAGTAGTGCCTTGTATAGCTCTAAAGGATGCAGAAGGGCTGTCATCATCTTCATTCTGTATCCAGCACTTACCATGGGTACCAAAGATAAGGAGGAAGGACAACTGAACTGGCAAAATTGCACTGTTCATACTGGCTGCTGGTTTGGACACCATGAGTACATTGTTACAGGTTGAATGATCCCATGATGCTTTCTATCATCATCACATGACTTTGTTTCATCCTACCTTTCCCTACCTGGATAAGTAAAATATTACAATGGAGCTCAGGGACAACAAGGAATGTTTTTTGTTATGTTTTTTTCTCAGCTTGGTTTTTGAGTGAATATTGAGCAAAGCACATAGGCACTTTACTGGTTCTCCATTCATAAAACTGAGAAAATATTCTTCTGTCTAAGGTGTCTTACAAATATTCTACAAAGATATAAATGCAACAATATTCAGGGGGTTTGTCAACAATTCTGTTCTGAAAATGTTTTAAAATACCATTGTGACTGATCCCTTAGAAATTTCCCATATCAATTTAAGGAGCTTAAAAACATAAGCAGGATGTATTTGTTAACTTCTGTGCCCTGACAATGAACCAACCACAACTAAAATATTTTGATTTTTACTTACCAAATGAAAGTAGTTAGTTAGTAAGACTGAAGCAGGGACCATTGTGAATCACACCTCACCTGCTAGGATCTCCTCTGGGAAGTGTTGTTTCCTTTCTATCCTAGGTAATTATCCATCCCTACTGACCTTTAGGCCACACAACTGAAGGCTCTGCCTCCAGACACTATCTTTTTATTAAACTGAAGCTTCTTGCTCTTGCCTGCTATTCTGTACCAAATATAAAAGGATCAACACATCCTCAAAGCTCAAGAAAAAATATACATCAGGTAGGAAAAAATTCCCTTTAATCTTCTGTAGAATTGTTGTTTATCCATGAGTTTTCATACTATTTTATCTTGCTTTGTTATTGTTAGAAGTGTGCAGTCCCCATATATAACTCTGCTGATAACATCTACCTTTTCCTGCACCCTGTCAACTGAATAATGGATACTTGGATCATAATTAAACTTCATAATTAAATCTTGAGTACTTAGTCCATTTAAAAGAGTAACAAAGAAAACTGTAATTTAGTGCTGAGTAACATACTCATGTTTGTGATGCAGCACAACACGGATAAGACCACAGTTATGGACAAATACCATTAAAGTTGATTTATGTGAACAGAAAAAAAGGAAGATAAATCAGTACAGAAAACTCTCTTCGATATTAAAGTTCAGTCTCTTCAGATGTTCATGGGGCATCAACAGTGTTGATCAAAGAGATGTGGGTTTATTTATTTATTTAATATTTAGGTGGATTGACTGATATTTTATTAAGGATACTTCATGAAAAGATGCCCATCCATGACTTTGCAGTTTGAGTCAGAGTTATAATTCATGATATGACTTGAGCATATTTTCACTCATATTAAATATTTTATAGTTCTGTGGGCTTCTACTAGAAATACTGCTAAAGAACTTAGTGGGTTTTTCTTAGTGTGTTCAGCAGGTTCAGCTAGAGTTTCAGGAGCTGGATAAAGTTTTAAGTTTTTCTGCCTGTGCATGGATCTCGGTAGGTATATGATTCGTCTACAATAATAACCTATGGAAATACATCAATAAAAATAATTGTGATTACATGTAAAATTATTTCAATTTATGTATGAGTAAATCACCGCAAACTAATCACTCCTAAAATACATGTAATATTTTATCCTAGACATTAGAATTCAATAAACCTAAATTCTAGACTTAGTAAGGCTAGGTATCTAATCTGGTTTTCTGTTTCAGTAGCTATTGGAAGACTAAATTCCTCTCTACTCTTACTTAACATGGACATGGAGGATAAAACAGACCTACACGGCCCTACTCAGTTGCCTTTGGCAGAAAAGATTGTTGTCAAGATTAGTCTAACATTTCACAGATAGTGAAGTTAGTCATTGTAGTAAAGCTACAATAAACTATTACTTGCTCACTTCTATGCTTTATGAAATCTTTGGAAAACTCAATGTGATTTTAATTTTGAAGTTATCTAAAAGCCATAAAGCCATTTATTTTCAAATATACCTGAACCACTACAGAAAAATGAATGAAAGATAGACTTATAAGGTGCCTAATAATTTTGATAGTATTTTATAATTGTTGGTGGAAAAATCATTAGAATATTTTAAATATATTTCAGGAAGATGGGAATTAAAAAGCAACAGTAATTGTTTTTTAATTTCAGAATGTTAAAATGTCACCACTTCAAAACATCTCATTCTTTTTCCTATAACCTAATGCAGTAATTGAATATTTAAATGTTTTTTTAAATAAACTATTTCTCTCCATACAGAAGGCTGGGTCTGATGCTGTATACGAATTTACTGAATGGATCCATTTGTGAAATAGTGAACTTTGGAACACAGGGAAGAGTAACAAAACCTATTGGTTCTTCAAAAGTTCACTGATGTTTGCTGCATTCCCTTTTATTTTTCAGCATAAGGTCAACCAATTTCACAGGAACCTTTCCTATAGCAAATTCTCTGGTGTTATTCAGATATGCTTTGTTTAGATATTTTTGTATTTCCTCATAAATGCTCCCTTGGACCCAATTAGTAATTCTTTCCTCCTGAATATGTTTTGATAAGTCTTTCTTATTTACTCTGCCACCTTATTGACTAACAATGCCATGTGCTGCCCTAATCTTTCCCTTCTAAACTTGTTATTTATTTTACTTCTCTTTCCAGTACTTTTCCTACAGCAATTTCTTCCTCCTGTGGTGCTTTTAAAACATTTTTGATCTTGAATTGCAGTTATATAAAAGCAATTACATTTTCAACATTTCTTTAGGAATTGAATATGCACTGCATTTATACTAGAGTATTTAAAATTTTCAAATATTTTAAAGGCTTTTTAGCTAGAAGAAAATGCTGTTAGTGCAGATAGATATATGGTAGTGTGAAAGATAACTCCTGAGAAGTCTATTTTCCTTTATTTTCCTTTGAGCAAGCATGTTTCCTTAGATTCACAGCCTAAGAAGAGAACAAATGTAAACTGTGAAGAAATGTTTCTCCTTACTGATTGTAAAAACAGTAAGAGTGTTCTGGATGTAATGAAATGTCCAGTTTGGAAATATAGAATGGAGGGATACACTGGGACTTTAGGTGTTGTTTTGCTTTTTCCTGTAGTATAATCTGTATTTCTAAAAATCCATAAGGAAGAGCATTTAGCTGGTATTTTCTCCTTGGAATCAGTTTTTACAAACTATGTGTTACCTGCATGTAGTTTGTTCTATTCAAAAAAATGAAACTTGCTTTCCCAAGGGATTTTTTTATGCGTTCTAGAAATTAATCCTATTTTATTTAGTTATTTATTATTTTGTATCACACAGCAATGTCAGCAGAAGAACTAGTTCGCTACCCTGTAAAAAAGATGACCAGTTATAATTTTTTTTTTACTTTTATGCCTATCTTTGTAAAGAACACAAAGGATTTTTTGTTGCTGTAGTTGTTTTTGCAAATTCTAGAACAGCACATTCCTTATTTTCATAGTTCTATGAAAAGTGTGTAGAATAAAAACCACTAAAAGCTGAGCATAATGACTCATCATCTCCCTGCATTGTTTAAGGAAGAGTATGTACCAGAAAAACATAATTGCTATCTTGAAAAGCCTTCGCTTACTTTCAAGGAGAAGCTGCAGAACAGAGAGGGAATTAAGTTAGAAGTTTAACTATTACATGGTTTATTTTCCAGGTTTTCCTCAACACTTTTTCCACTGGATTGTTCAGCTCTGAGATACAACAGATTAATAGAGGCTAGCAATAGTCACAGGTATTTGGGGGAAGATTATGTATAAATAGTTTTTGTTACGGTTTGGGATTTTTTGTGGTTTTTTGCTCTACAGGGGTTTATTTAATTAAAGGGGCATAGCTACACGCAGACAAATGTCCTTGAGTTCAGCAAAATTATGCAGTGTCTCCATTCACTATCATTCCTCTTACAACAGCCAGTCATATATTGTACATGTCACAAAAAGGGACAAAATGCACCTAACAGTACTTCTTTTCTGGTTTACATCCTAGAAAGCTTCTGACTTCATAACAGAACTTTAATGAAAAGTCCTAAATCTTCTAAATTATAATTTCAGATTACTGTATGTCCTTCTCTACTGAAAACCCTACTAAGGACTAGATAGGATTGTATAAATAGATGGAGAAAACATTTGAGAATGATATAGTAAAGAACAATCTGGCCAAGGTGAAGTAAAGCTCATAATTATTTTTCTTTCTTTCTTTTTTTTTTTTCTTTACATTTGGGAATTCAAAATAATCATCTTCCACAGCTCAGTAGAAAAGATTTACTGAGGACAACCTGTAGACTGAAAAATAGCAGGGTGTGAGTATATGGATTTTACTTAGAAGCTTTATAATGGATCTGAGTATAGATGTCAGGCTATTTCATATACACCCACATCATATTAATCAGAAGTGAAAATATAAGAATAAAAAAAAAAAAGTTCTCAATCAGATTATAATCTTGTTACTTCTTGAAAGACATTGTATAGGTTGAATTTATTTCAAATATATGGCTAAAAATTAGGTCAATGGTGAGTAAAGGACATGCCACTAAATTATTAAACTTCCATCTCAAGAAATAAATAATTTTAATGAAATATTTATAATTATGCTGATTCAAAGAAGTGTTACAAGTGGTAAATGGAAGAGAGGTGTAACATGGAGATTAATTATACTGATATACATGTGTACCTTCAAGAAACAGATTCACTCTCGTTCACTGAAATTTACAAATTACTTGAAATTGTGTTTCAAAAATCCTCTAGAGTCTCAGCTTGTACTAACGGGCATTACTTCATAGACCTTTTAAACAGACTTTTGGACTCAGAACTCTTACCTCCTTTCATGATAATATTTAATATTTAAAGAGGCCAGTGTTTATGAAAAAAAATGTCATTTAAAAACAATTTTCATGTTCAAGAGGGCCACATCAACCTATCCAATGTTGTTTATTCAATTTATGGTTTATAATTTAAAATGTTACTTTATGATCTGTATAGCTAAACCTTTGTCAACTGACTCGAATTGAAACCTGAATCCTAATTTCACGTGGATCTGTTTAAACTCTACTATGCTCAAGTAATTTTACTTTCTTGAAATCATAAACTTCAAACACATAGTACTAAAAAAGTGCACAGTTTTTATTGAATTCAGATGGACAACAGAATGTCAGAAGGCTTCATATTAAGAGACAACCTGTGCACTATATTCCTCGCCATAAAAAGATGTATGTTTTATTAGCTTATTAGTTTATTAAAACTCAATGAAATTAACAAAATATATTACTGCTAACTATTCAAAAATGTAGCTATAGTGATTACATTCAAATGATCTATGGGGGGGGGTTTAACTGAATTGCGTATTCAGGAAGTACTTAAAACCATTAACAGGTATCAATATTTTCTCTGTAAAGAACTCTGGTAGTGCAGAGAATTGCAAACCTACTCAGGCAGTTTACAAAATGATATACAAGAACCAAGGAGTTTAAAGAATGAGTTGTCTGAGCTCTGAAAAGCAAAAATAGGGTTACATGTTTTAGGTGAACACTTGTAGATGGAAATGAACAATTTATATTTAGAGCAATTAAAAATATGTGTTAGTTCATTTTTTTTTTAACTTAGAAAGAAGGTCCTTGAGTCCTCTACAGTGACATTTAGGATGTTTTAATAAACTAGTAATTACTTTGTTAATCATCATGCTTTAATTATAACTCTAAAATATATTTTTGCATTTTTCAAAGTAAATCAGGAAGTGATCTGTTACAAGAATACATTGACCTGACATTATTCTGTGTGAAAATGTTGCTTTTATTTTTAATATCTTTTTAATGACTTTTATAGAATCATGGAATCTTTTAGGATGGAAAAGACCTTTAAGATCATAGAGTCCCAAGCATCATATCTACACATTTAAATACCTCCAGGGATGGTGACTCAACCACTGCCCTGGGCAGCCTGTTCCAATGCTTAACAGCCTTTTTAGTGAAGAAATTTTTCCTGATATACAACGTAAACCTCCCATCATGCAACTTAAGAACATTTCCTCTTATCACTTTTTACTTGGGAAAAGAGACCTGCACCCACCTTGCTACATCCTCCTTTCTGAGCCTTCTTTTCTCTAGGCTAAACAACACCAGTTCCCTAAGCTGCTCCTCATAGGACTTTTTCTCTAGACCCTTCATGATCTTAATTGCCCTTCTTTGGATGCTTTTCAGCACCTTGATGTCTTTCTTGTAGTAAGGGGCCCAAAACTGAACACAGTATTTGAGGTGTGACCTCAGCAGTGCTGAGTGCCTTGCTGGCCTTCCCCCTGATTCTTACCCATAGCACTCAACCCTATAATCTCCCTGACGTACAGGGCTACCCTACCTCCTTTCCTTCCTGGCCTATCCCTTCTGAAGAGATTCTAGCCACCCACTGCATCACTCCAGCTGTGTGCTTCATCCCAGCATGTTTCCATGATGGCAACCAATGTCATGGTTTTCCTGCTGTATGATGGCTTCCAGCTTCTCCTGTTTGTTGCCCATGCTGTGTGCATTGGTGCAGATGTTCTTCACTTGGGTATTGATGCCATCACCTTTTTGTGAGGAGAAGTCCTAATTCTTACATAACCATTCTCATGTGCTTCTGTGGTTTTTAAGATATCAGTAAATCTTCAGTTTTGCGGTTGCATGGATCTCCATCCCCTACCTCCACTGAGGTGACAGATCGAAGGACCTCATTATCACACCATTCCCTCAAACACTGGTGTGGTGCCCCCAGGTGTATCTCTAGTGGGCCTGGTTTTATCCCTTTCCCCCTTCAAATCTAGTTTAAAGCTCTTTTGATGAGCTCAGCCAACTCCTGTGCAAAGATCCTTTCCTCTCTTTGAGACAGGTGTAACCCATCTGTTGCCAGCAGGCCTGGAGTTGTGCGAACCCTTCATCATTAAAAAACCTCAAATTCTTCCAGTGAATTACAGTGAATTCTTCCAGCTCCTATGAATAGGAGTAGGAGTAAACACAATGAAACATGTTAGACATACAGCTTATATGATAAAAAGCATTATTTTTTTCAGACATACAGCATCAAAGTGTTATTCATTAGCACGGAATATTTTTTTCTTATGAGTCTGTTAAAGGACTTATATTTATTTTCATTATCTAACAACAGTTATTAGACTCGAACGTGTAAAGAAGTTCAATAAGTCAACAATTTGTGGTCGTGCTTTTTTTGTTACCTAGGTTTCTTTTCACAGATTCTAAAAAATCAGTCTTTTCAGAATCCTTCATATTGTCACAGATGCCTTATTTGAAATGACACATCACTTACTATTATCTGTATGCATGAACATGTGTTAGAAATGACAAGTGTTCTTGGCAATTTAAAAAGACATATATTTTCTTTTCCAAATGCAGATGTTAAATAAGCTGAAGTAAACATTTTGACATCTGAAAACGATTTTTTTAATCCTCATCTAGATAAAACTTCAGGTAGCTGGTTTTGAACCTGTAATATAAAGCAGAAGGTAGCAGTAAGTCTAATGCAGTAAGTCTAATATCAGAATGGCATATGAACGGGAATGAAGAAACATACAGGCCCTGTTACATCATTAGCCCTGACTCTGCAAGCATGTGTTTCCTTTCATATATAGGAGCTGACTTGCTGAATCCAAAGAGAATGCTCAAATGGTTCAAATTAAACATAAGCAGAATTGTTTTCAGAGCCATGGTCTTAGATTACAAACTTTGAAATTACAAGCTGTTATGAAATGTGACATGCAGGTCATGTACACCCAGTGAATTATGCTGATAAAGCCAGCACAGTTTGCCCTCCAACAGTTGTGCACAGACCTCCACTCTTCACAGGTAATTCATACTGCAATGTGAAAAATACCACAGGGTTCTCCATTTCTTGGGTACCCTCTCAAACACTGCATAATTTTCCCAAACTTTGTTTCTTCTGTTTATCAAATCTTTTTTTAACAAAACATATTCACTTTTACCTTGCATCTAAATTCCATTAGCTTCACTCTTAATTTATGACAGTGTGCTAAAACTACTGATTTATAGTATCGTGGAATCATAGAACGGTTTGTGTTGCTCAAAGCCCCATCCAGCCTGGTCTTGGGCACATCCAGTGATGGAGCACCCACAGCTTCCCTGGGCAGCCTGTGCCAGTGTCTCACCACCCTCAGAGTGAAGAATGTCTTCCTAATTTCTAATCTTTATCTACCCTCTTCAAGTTTGAAGCTATTACCCCTAGTCCTAGGACCACAAGCCCTTGTAAAATGTCCCCCCCCATTTTTTTTGTAGGCCTCCTTCAGATACTGAGTGATGTCAATAACATCATAGCCCTGTAGGCGTGCACAGGTCTCTAACTCCTCTTGTTTATTGCCCATGCTCTGTGCATTTGCATAGAGGCATTTAAATTGGTCCCTTGTTGAAACTGACCTATTGTCTGGAATTCCATTATCTTGCACTCCAGGTGCTCTCTTGCTGGCCTGTGATCCTTCTTCAGGACCCGGGCATCCATTACTGGCACTGGCCTTGAAGTGGGATGGATTGAGGATCCCCTCCCTGGCAACTCTATTAAAGTCTTCTTTACTAAATTGGCAAGCCTGTGGCCAAATACGCTCTCCCCCTTCTCTGAGAGGTGTAGCCCATCAGCCACCAGGAGACCAGATTTCTCAAAGTGAGTCCTGTGGTCTAAGCAGCCAAAGTCCTGGCTGTGACACCACTCCCATAACCATTTATTTATTTTCCCAATTCAACTGATCCTTTCAAGCCCATTCCCCTTGACAGGGAGGACTGATGAAAGACTACCTGCACCCCAAGTCCTTCACTGCTGCTCCCAGGGCTCTGTAGACCCTCTTGATACTCTTCAGATCAGTCCTGGCTGTATCACCGGTGCCCAAGTGAAACAGCAGCCGTGGATAGTGGAACGTACAAGATTCACTAGTCTCTCAGTGACATCCAATTCTTTATTACCTGGATTATCTGGAACTAATGTAATAGAAGTTCCATACATAAGTGAAATTAATATGGAAGTCATATGTTGAGATTAAGTGTAAATAGTGAGCAAAACCTCTTAATTTCAATTCTGTTTCTCCAATGTTGCAAAGAAATAGCTACTTATTATTGTTAGCATAAAATTTGACAAATCTCAGCGGTGCTATTCTTGCAGGATCATCAAACATAATATAAAAACATAAGATAAATATTGCAGGTATTAACTGTTTTTTTTGTATGAACCAAGAACAGACTGAAAGTCTTGTAGTGCTCCTGCTAAGATTCCTATCTATAGATAGTTTGAGCTCCACAATTATATGCAGTTCTATTGTAAAATAGGCATTTCTAATTACAGATCTATTATTAAAATTACTGTATGTTTAAAATGAAGAAAGAATTTATTTTAATTTGTAAATGTGTATAGGAAATTATCAGGTATTTCACTTATCTTGATCTCTGAAATCAATAACAAAAAAATGGAATTAAAAAAATTATGAAATCTAAGATTACAATTTGAGGCAAAAATAGAAAAGTATTGTCCTTTCTGTGATTTATTGCTGTGAGTATTCAACAGAACATAAGAAAAAATTTACAAGAGTTACAAGAAGAAATTACAAGAGTTTAGGGGCCTTGTAAAATTGAATAAAATACCCAAGTCTTAAAATTTTCTTTCTGTATTTATATTAATCAGAATACCTTTAAAGAATTCCAGGTTGAATTGGCAGGTTTTTATTATGGATACAAAGCAGGCTGAACAGTCCCTTTGTTTGTGTTGGTACAACCAAGAATAATAAACCTTGATACTAGCACTATAAATCTATTCTGATATGGTTTTGTAAATGAAAAAAACCACACAAACAAAAAATCCAAACCAAACCAAACAAAAAGCCAAACAAAACTGGTTTTAAAATACTTGCATCTTTCAGAAGAAATGTCTGCAGTTCTCCAAATCATGAAAGATCTCTTTCGTGCTTCTATCACTACCTGTCACTTTCTAAATGAAGATGTAGTAGTACAAAATATCAAAAAGCAAAATGATCAAAGCTTAACAGCTAGTACCACAAATACCACCTAACAAGACTATTAATATTTTTAAAGTTCATCTTAGACAGAAAATTCCTTTTCCTGTCATCTCTGCTAGTCTTTCTTTCACAATGTCTAACTGCTACAAGTAACTGCAAACTTAACTTGTGAGCTGTGGGCTGCAAAATCATACACTATTTTAGTTATGGGATGCAGGATGCTAGATGCTTATGTTAGAGGACAAAGACATAACTTCTTTCTGTTCAGAAAATGTTTTCCCTCCCTACCTGTGTTTATATCTGCACTAAAATTAGACAGGAAGGACATGGACCTGGTGGAGCATGTCCAGAGGAGGGCCACAAGGATGATCAGGAGACTGGAGCACCTCTCCTATGAGGACAGGCTGAGGGAGCTGGGGTTGTTCAGCCTGGAGAAGAGAAGGCTCCGGGGAGA